>QMIH01000718.1:103115-149681 GCA_003987875.1 Clarias batrachus | reverse complement strand
ATATAAATTACAACATTAATAAAACCTATACTGCACTGTCTGATCCCACTATAACTACACTACACTATCATGAAATACAGTCATTAAAATGCTTAAAAAATTATTATTTTCACATTCCTTTCAACACCTGACATTTTAAAACGTAGATTTTTCCTCTGTACTGACTTGCTGGATACCCCCCTTTGAAATGATTGGAACATTCAATGAATCAGATATTTAAACAGGAAGTTGCATCATCTCGAATTTCCTGAACAGAACTGAAGGAAGAAAAGTTGTCTGATTCTTATTTCCATTATAATCAATGATATCGTGACACTGACTAGCAGCATATTAAGTTAAGCCTTTATTTGTCACATATACATTACTGCACAGTGAAATACAGGTAGGGTTAAGGAGCCTTGCTCAAGGGCCCAATAGTGGCAACCTGGTGGAGCTGGAGCTCGAACCATTGACCTTCTGATCAGTAACTCAGTGCTATTCATATTAAATAATAATAATAACAATAAAGTAAATTGTTCAAATATCATTACTATTTGCAAGTCATTAGCATTAATGCTTGTGTATTTTTTTCATTTTATGCTACATCCACTCATCCCAGTCACCTAAGAGCAAAATGTGCTAACATGTTGTGTATGAAGTACTTCCATGATTTGATCAAAAGGACACAATGTAGAAAATATATGATAATCTATTAAAAATCACAAATCTTAAAAAAAAAAAAAAGCTTAACAATCACGTAATTATGAATTTATTGTTTCCCCCCCATTATCATTGCGGGAACTTACCTGTCTGGAGAGGGTTTGTAGCGGACGAAGGGGCCGCTCATGGGCGCAGGGCTGAGCCCTGATCCCGGGCTGGAGAAACTGGCTGAGGGGTTGCGGTAGGGCAGACATCGATCTGCCCCTACTGGAGATACACTGTAGTGGTTCTCAGGGAAACTGACGGGTCTGAGGGAGGAAAGACATACCAAGTGGCGACGTAAATTTCCATTCAAATGTTCTGGAGATTAGAATTTCCAAAAAGCTGATGAATCACCATCTGTTTCTCATAATCGGCTGTTATACAGAGAAACAGCAAGRTGATGGACAGACTACAGAACACACTCGCTCTCAGTTTTCATTTTTTATTCCAGAAATCGTTGATTTTTCTCTACCATTCATTATTGCAAACTTAATAATACTTCACCTATATACAAAACTGTGTGAAAGCAAATTTCGTTACAGATTTTTTTATTAAACTTGTGTAGATTAGTCCCCATGTGTATGCTTGGATGAGCCTCAACCACCTCCTTAAAACGTGATTTCTCCCATTTGAGCCTTATTTAGTTATACCTTTCTGGTTTCGTCTCTAACTATTGCTCTCTTTACCCAGTCACTAACTCTTGTTAGATGATCTCCTATGGCTAAATGTATTCTTTCCACTTTAAAATAACAAATAATAAAAGCTGCAATTTTCTTAAGAACCACCCCTGACTGATACTTCTGACAGCTCTTTAGTCTTCATGGTGCTGTTTGTTTAGGTATGCTCTCTAACTAACAGAGGGCCAGGAAAAGATGCATTTACGTACTTTGAATCATGTAATACTAATCATGTAATACACTTTTTATTTGTAGATAATTTAGTAAACGATATGATTTTTGTTCTTATAGCCTTAGTTTTATGGGCTAGTTAGTGCTGATTCATGACTTAATGAGTCCATTTCAGATCCATGAGACACCTAGTGTCACATAATGTAAAAAAAAAAAGTTCAAAGGAGGTGTATACTTACGGAAGCAACTGTTAATCAAAAGTGCAAAACTGCTAAAACTGTCAATGTTGTCTGCCCAAATTGTCTCACCTTTTAGCAGGAATGTGTTGCGGGTCTCTGTATGGAACGGGAACCAAGCCCTTGGGCGTGCGGCTTGGACCTGACGGAGGCCCCACAGGGGTCCAACGTTGTGCTGATGGGGCGGTAGGGGGACTGTCCCACCGCCACGCAGGCCCTCTCTGGCTGGAACGGTAACTCGCTGCCATCGGCTCCACATCGCCTTTGTGCTCCTGAGTCCTCATCTCGTATTCCTCTGTGCAACCCCTGTACACACACACACACACAACACGTGCAAATTAACATACACCTCTATAAAATATTCATGTCTTCACCATAATGACAGGTGATTAAATGTTATGTGTTGATTTAAAATTCCCTAAAAGGACAATAATGCCAAAAGTCAAACATGTGCACCTTATTACTTACTTCTGGTTACATTGATCAGCCTGGACATGTTTGGTATATGATGGTTTGAACTGGATTGAGTTACAGTAATAATTTGAGCTGGCAATTAAAAAGTTCAGTTCCAAATCATCAAATTTCCCTCTAAATGCAATTAATAACTAAGGGTGGTTTCCACTTTTGGTCCTGAATACCAGAGTCCACAAACATGCTTTAGAAAACAGAAAATATCCATCCAAACTGTGCATCAAGGACAGACTTTTATACACTGCTCTTGTCTGCATGTCACCAGGTTCATCCTTTTGTTGTTCATTTTCCTTTCATTCAAACAATCGAGTGTTGTATAGCAGCCCTTTTTGAATGCATGTCATGTTATCGTGTAGGAATATCCACAAACAAGGAACTTGTTGTTTTAGCCATGCAAGCCATCATGAGTGCTCAAATTCAAAATTTCATCTGTCACATACACAACCATAGACAGTATCATATGCAGTAAAATGTTTATATGACTGGTCATGACCAATAATGGAAAGAAAAATATAATGGAAAGAAACCAATAATGGAAAGAAAAAAGGAAAATTGCACTAGAAAAACTTAATATATAATTCCCCCCAAAATAAATAAAAATACAGTGGTATTCCCAGAGGTGAGTTCCTAAGGTGAAAAGGTATTTTCCTCATAGGAAACGATGTAAATGCAGATAATCCGTTCAAGCCACACAAAAAATATTACCAATATTACCCATTTCCAACACAATAATCATATTTTTGCATATACGTAAAAACAATCAAAACATTTTGAAAAGACATGTGAATGAAGTAAAATGTAAAATAAATAGACATTAAACCYAACTTAAACTTAATTTAAAAACGAAACTGAAATTGGCTCTTTACTACTTATTCTTGCTTTGGGAAGCAAGTGAACATTTTTTTGCTACTCAATATTAGACGTATATAATGTCACGGCTGACCACTGCAATTTATTATATATATTGTATGTATATATATAGCTCTGGAAAGAAATAARAGACCAGTGCAATTTACTGCAGAAAACTTCTGGAATGTCATGAAGAGGAAGATGGATGATCACAAACCACTAAGCAACGCTGAACTATATTGCTTTTTTGCAAAAAGACCCAACAGCAATGTGAAAAACTGGTGGAAAGAATGGCAAAATTCATGAAAGCTACAGTATGATTGCAAATCGGGTTAATCCACCAAATACTGGTTTCTTAGGCAAAGCATTAACACAATTTGTGTTACTGCAAATTATTTGCAGTTTGTTTTATTTGAGTTATTAAATACTGCATCATCTCGGGTTATTTTGATGTGGTGTGATGTTGTCATTTCTTTTAAATATACACTCTACATAACCATAGTTAAACAAAACTTTAAAAATTAAACAAAACTGTTCATTTCAACCAATACATGCAGCTGTACGAATAAAAACATAAACAGTGGTCTCTTAATTCTTTTCCAGGCCTGCACACACTCTCTCACTATTTCTTAGTTGATCAGTTCCATCTCTGCCTGAATTACTGCTTTAAAAACCAAAAACAACTTTATCAGCTCTCTCAGATGGTGCCAGATGATTCAGTAGCAGGTAAACATCAAGTCCATCAACAGCCTCTCTCAAGGATGCGATGAGCTGCATTCATTTTCAACTAGCCTTACCGTAGATGTCATTGTGATGACAAGAAGAAATGTAAGACCCTGCGCCATCAGCACTATATTCTCGGGAGTCAGTTAAGATTCACTTCACCTGCTGTTTGCAGTTTAGCTCCCTGAATAAATCCAACACGCTGACCTCCAATAGGAAATACCGTAGACTTCACTTCCATTAGTAAACATATTTATTCTTGGCCACTAATCAGCATCTCCAATATACATGTGTGTGTGAGAGAGAGATGTTCCCTGTACATCGGTGACAGCGATAAATAGGCAACAAACACAACTTTAGGGTTGGGTACCGAAAATATACCTATATAACCGGTATGTACCGGACCGAAACAGAATGTGAATTTCGGTACCACTTAAATGACTGAACTGTCTATTAATATATTTGTTCTCTGGGGCTGTGATGATGACACAGTTGTAATAAGCATTAGATTCATCAACACACATGATCGCTACTAACATTTAAATACTGCATTCATGGGGTGTCAGAAATGATCGGAAAAATTAATTATTTCCAAAACACTGTTGCAGTAAAGTTACTGTCCATTTTATTTTTGTAGATTAAAAGTTTATTAGATTAGATAAGAAAAAAAATTAAAAGCACAAATCATCGGGAAATGAGACCATCCGAGATGCGCGTGAATGCAGCAACTAACGTTATACTCGCAGCAGGTGATCTACCGCTATCTTAACTTGCTAAATTAACTTTAGTTAAAATGTCTAAAACTAAACGTTCGACAGTGTGGCTATATTTCACAGAAAAGATTCCGACACCGCGACATGCAGTAAATGTTTTACAGCAGTTGCGTGTAAAGGGGCGCAACCGTAGCAAAAAGGAGTCCACCGATTATGATGACGACAGCAGCCTTTCCGCAGGTTAGTAGTAGGATAATGTAATGTTAACTGCAAAATGCAAATCTTGCATTCATGCTAACAAATGGTCAAACGATTTGTAAAATGCTAATGTAACATGGATTCTGTTTATAATTATGGTTTTCCAGCTAGTACTTAAAACTTTTAATATATTGTTCAAGTTCAAGCACTAGATTTGTAGTTCAATAAAAATGTTTTCTTGAGTCATCCACCATCATTTTGTGGCTTTTGCAAAGTATCAGTTCAGGCACCGCTTTGGCACCGGTACCGGTTTAAAATTATCGTTTTTGCACCAATTTCGAAAAAAACAAAACAAACGATACCCAACCCTACACACCTTCATACAACTGCCTAGGGAATTTCCTCGAAAGAGGTGTTAATGTAACATACTGTATATGGACGGAGTCTCCAGGGTCAACACTTGACACTATATAGTTGTAACAGTCAAAATGTCACAAAATTATTGCCCTAGGATCGTAAGACAGGAAAAAAATAAAATAAAAGTCAGAACCACGCTTTCTCAGTATGAGTGCTAGAATATGCTTGTACCAACAGGTGGGGGAAAAATCCATAATGTGATAACCTGGTCATTCAGTACATTCAGGTCATCAGCTGACTTCATTTTAGTGCCGCATAACAGTGCTGACCCTGACCTGACCAACTGAAGCAGCCACAAATCAGAACACTGCCTCCAGAGGCTTGTACAGAGGACACTATGCATGATGGTTGCATCAGTTCATGCACTTCTGACCCTGATCCCTCAGGAATAATGTCAATCTGGACTCATCGGACCACATGACCTTTTCTATTGCTCTAAATCCCTCTTTTTATGCTCGCTAGCAAATTGAAGCATTGAAGCTGTTTAGTTTAAGCTCTTGTCAGATTGTGCGTGTGGAAACAATCTTGATTTCACTTGTAAAGATAGCTGTGATTTCCACTATGCGTTTTCAAGTGATCCCTGGTCACACTTATTCATGTTTTTTTCTGACAATATTTCTTCCTTAAAGTTGGTGGTTTAGCACTATCCTTCCAGGTTGTAATCATGCATTGGCTAGAACCCAATTCCAGAAATTTCAGCCGTCTCCTTAGTTGTTGTCTTTGCATGATGCCTGGCAATAATTCCTCCCCCCCCCCACACACAAACACGAGAAGTGTCTTCTGACACGATTGTTTAATAAATAAGAAGCTACTTGCCGCATCAGGTAGAGTTTAAAGAGCTGTTGCCATCTGAAACATTAATCACTGCAGTAATTATCCAATCAAAGGCTCTTGAGTATTTGCTTATTTAAATCCGAATGGCAGTTGTTGTTTTTTTATCAGTGTACTAAAATTCAGGGTGTTAACAGATATTTGAGGCTGCATAACACCACTTTAACCTCTTCTGACATTTCTGTGTGCATGCTACACTTCCTGAAAATGCACACTCTTTACAAGCTGATCTCACAGACGCCATGAATCCTTGTCTGTCACAAACTGTGAAAATCAAGCTTAAAGAATCTGGTCCTACAAAAATTCACTAAACATGGTACAAGTGCAGTGTGCGATATCCTTGTGTATAGTATGTATTGATTACTAAACATTTTGTACATTCTGTCTTCTGCCACAATCAGAGGTGCCAACTAATTAAAAATAAATAAATAAATAAATAAATAAATAAAAAAACAAGCTGACCACTGAATTCTAGCAAGGTCAAAAGAATTTTATCACAAAACTAGCATATATTAGTATACGGGTAAGAATCACAACACAATTACTATAGGCCCATGGATGGTATGCAGTCCAGATCATTTGCATCTCAAGGTTCACTTAATAAACCGTCTAACACTGTAGCTGAAATATTTTTGTGTCAATGGACTGACTTACTTGTGGATCTGAGCTTCAGTGTAGTAGCTCCATAGTCGCACGAAAGGAAGCTTTTTGGTAGCAAACAGGCCAATAGATCGATCATATGAGTTTCTATTGGCTCACAAAGCTTGTGAACTCGCAAAACAAAGTTCACCTCAACAACACTGCCATGAAGTGAAAGTAACTGCTTTCTGTTTTCAACAGCCAAACTGCCAAGCATTCAGAAAGTCAAACAAATGAGCTGCATCAAAAAAGCAAAGAGCGCACTAAAATTACAGGAACTGGGTTGAAGCCTGTCTAATGTATTGTTAAAACCTGCGAGGATGGTTAGGAACCGTCAATGCCATTGGAGAAATGTGGCCATGAAATAAAATTAAATGCAAATCATGAATGATTCTGGTAAAAGATAACTCAAACACTTGGTGAAGTTGCATCTTATACATATTTATACAAAAAACATTTTTTTTTAAATGTAATGTTGAAAGTGCAAGAGTTTTTCATCACATGATGCAACGAGAAATGATTGAAACTGTGTGGCCCTAAGAAAATCATTTGATTATGATATATATTAAAAAAAATTCAATATGTTAGGGAGCATAAAGCAATGCAAAAAGGTAATGTGTTCTGATGAGGTTAGATGGATCCTATCCCACAGCGATGGGCGCCTCAGGGTAAGAAGGGAAGCACTTGAAGCCGTGCACTCATCATGCATAGTGGCCACTTTACAAGTCTCTGGAGACAGTAAAGTGTTATGATCTAGGATTACTTCGGTTGTAAAAATGAAGTCAACTGACAACCTGAACGTACTAAATATTATCAGGTTGCAAAAGCAAGTAGTAAAACAAACAAAAAACCCATAGAGCTGTACGAGTCCACTTTGCCGCCRTTTTCTGTACTTATTGACTTGATTTGCCTCAGATTTTCTGACATTTGTTCTTGTCTCAGGCTTAGAAAAATAATGTTAAATATAACGTTTGTGTAATGTTCTTTTTGGATGAGACAAAAGACAATTTGTCCCTTTTTTGGGGGAAAAAACTATTAACTGTTGCAATACATAAATGGAGCCGCTCTGTCTTTTGTCTCCCTCGCAACTTAAATTCTTAACATGGCCTTGACCCTCTGCAACAACCAACCAACGTCATCAGCTACCATCTGGGAGGTTGAAAGCTAATGTAGTTAGCTATGTTAAGCCACCCTCCCCATCTCTCAAACAGATTCTCATGCATAGTGCAGCGTAACAAACTTGAATGACGATGCTAACTCCCCTCTTCTTCATACGTGAGCTCAGACGCCCATGATTGGGTAATGTCACTGTGATTGACAGGGGAAAGAGACAGAGAGACGGTATGCAATTTCTCCCAATCACAAATCTTGGCCAATTTTGCTCTCCCGACCACAGATGGCCAAGGCATTTTTGGGGATTTAAACTCTAACAATAAAAACCTTCAATTGCAATTAATCAGTCTCAAAGCCTTTAGGTCATCTACAAACAGATACACATTTCTTTGTTTCCATACTGTGGGGTTTTGTTTGTTTATGTCTAATCATGCTTAATGAGATCGGTTGTTATTATTAGCGAGTTAGTTAAAGATTTCCCAGTTTGAAGAAATACAGGCATGTAAATAATAAGCAGAGTAATGAAGACGGCCACTTAGCCAGTATCCCCGCCATCTGCGTTGTTTTTTTTGTTTTTTTTAAATATGGTACTGCTGTGCTATCATTACTCATTACAAAGTTCCTTAACAGAGCCAGATTATATTTCAAACCCAGCTGTGTTGAGAGAACGATCCCTGAGGACTCGCATCCCAACCACAACATAAAAGCCACACATGATCCAGGGGAAAAAAGAAAAAAAAAAAAAGCACGCACATGAGACAGAAACAAAAAAAAGCCCATACCTTAATACTAGATATTCACTTGGCAACACAAATTCCACCTTCACTGAGTGCACATCTATTTATGCATCCATCCTTATCTCTGTGTGGCTCTTTTATCTTCTTTTGTTTCCCGTTCAGTCTCTCTCACTATTATGGGTAAGCACTCGTCCCTTCTGTACTGTCTGCAAGTGTAAACTAACCTCTGTGTGTGTAGCAGGCTCTGTCAGATCTCTGAGGCGGTGCCATCGCACTCGTCTTCTAACCAGCTGGAGCGCAGGCAAGCGCCGACATCCGAACGCAAACGCGCGCGTGGCTTCTCTTCTGTTCTCTCCCTCTAGCTATGGTATGAAAATACTCCCGAAGATGGAGAGACCTTTCTGTGGGAGGGATGTGAACGAGGAGGGGGTGGGTTCTCTGTAACACCCACCTACTTCTGGTTCGCGCAGAGGAGGTGTCCGGACACGTTTGATATCTGTACGCTCATCAGCGCTTCCCTGTCTAGAACGACACTTTCTCGAAAGGCTACGCGTGCACACCTTGTGCATTATTAAATGCCGTTTTATTTTTCTCATTCTCTTGCTTGGGCAATCTGTTTCCCTGGCGTATATGAGACAGAGAGAGAAGGAGAGAGAAGGAGAGAGAGAAGGAGGGGGGAAAGAGGGCGAGACAAATAAATGTGCATGTCAATGAATGAACTGAAAGTAAATGGATTCTGCAGACACCATATCCACAAAAAGACGAGCAGAAGGGAGAGGTGGTGGTGAGAGACACCGAGGTGTGAAAAATAAAAGAGAGAAACATAGAAAGAGGTGTGAGAGAAAGAGGAGCAGGAGCAGTCGGCAACTGATGGTCCGCAGGAGATGGAGAGAAAGCCAAGAAACAGAAAAAGCGTGATGTAACTGTACAACATGGACAGTTTTTTTTTTTTAACGCCCAAGCGGGTAAAACCTAACGACCTCTGAAAATCTCTGCATCTTTACAGAAATATTTGCGTGAAATAAACACGCCAACCAAACAAGGCAATTTCGAGCTAAGGAATTAAGCTTGTTATTCTCATTTTCTCCTAAGGAGAAATAACACAATCTCTGCTACAACAGCTATGCACTGTACACTGTTGCTTTGTCATCGGTCTATCTGTTTTTCTTTTTCGTGAGATTAATACGACAAAACAAACAAACAAACAAACAAACAAACAAAAACCCACACGCAGCTTCCTGTCCTTTTCTGTGTCTGAAAACTTATAACCAAAAATGCCAAAACTACCAAACGCGCTTTTAAAAAAAATGTTGTGGAAATGCAACTGAGTTAAATCATTCATAAAATCCGCTTTTTGAGTTCAGAGGCACTTTGACAGTGGCGACAGGAAGAGGCAGTATTTTCTTCCTTTTTTTTCCCCCTAAAAGAGTTCAGTTGTGTAATTAAACTGCCACAAAAGCTCCATATGGCTCCTGAGTGCAGTGTCGAGGCTGTTGCTGAGTAATTAGGGGCTTGAGAAGCCCCTTTAGCAAAGTGCAGGAGTGATTACATGCTTTAAGTGCTGCTACACACACCACAGCACATCCGCACTCTGGATCGGAACATTCACACGAGACGAGCTGTCTGAATGAGCGCATGTGTGGATTTGTGAGTTCAAGCGGCGAACGGGGCCAAAAAAGTTCAATGTACAATACAGTCTCCCTACTTAGACTGAAAAGTGGTGGATCAGCCAAGACCTTCTTGGCATCTTATGTTTTGGATTCATACTGAAACTATTAAGCCGATGTAGCTAGGCAATAAGTGAAGCTTTTCAACACCTGTTTAGCATTGTGTAAATGACTTAAGTGATCACACACTCCTCTGTGGCTCAGCACCACCGAGAACTTCTTTAAAAAAGAAGAAACAAAAAAGAAAAGATTCCGCACTGCGTCCAAAAGTATGCGGACACCAATCCATCACCCCGTATGTTTTTTTTGTTAGTCGTCCCATTTTAAAGCCACGGGGGTTAATTAAGCATGTCTATTTAACCACATTAAGCTGCTACTACTACCACTCAGCCTGGAGGGCCTAAGATTATCACGTGTTTCCTCCGAACCATGTGGCGCCAGCTAACCGCATCTTTTCTACCTGCTCGCTCACCGACTGTTGGGGGCGGCATAACACACTCAGAGGAGAGCAATATTCGCCCCTTCCGCTTGCGTGAGCTCACAGACGCCCCTGACTGGCTGTAGAGCCGTGATTAATGTGGGAGCACTAAGTATATAGTTCAAATCTAAAACACTAAAAACAAACACTAAAAACACTAACAACACTAAGTACTTCTCATCCCTCCCCTCTGAGAGAGCTCGGCCAATCAGCTTACTGGGATTTGAACTAAATCTATGGGTTACAGCATCACCCGGGAATTGAACTTGTGATCTCCGGATGATGGGGCGAGCACTTTACCATGCCGTGTAGATTATAGACTTCCTCAAGGGCACAACAATGGCAGTTTACTGGGATTTGAACTAAAAATAAGTATTAGCCGTTGGAGTCCCCATATTTGTTTCAGATGGAAAATGATTAACAGCTGCTTTAAAGAAAAAAAAATGTTCTGTGTCTCGATAAAGCACAATATGGACAGGATAAGCAGTTCTGCACTTTCTTAAACAGTTATGTACATTTCCCTCTCCTCTTTTCACACACTCAATGTTCTCTCTCCCTATTCTCTCTAACACTCCCACTCGCTGCTGCTATACCCCGAGAACTGAAGTGTCTGCCTACTGTCTCCGAATCTGCCATGTGTATGTGTGTGTGTGTGTGTGTGTGAGAGCAAGTTACATAAAGAGGAAACAGACTGAAGAAAACTTATTTGCACTCCGTCTCTGTAATGTCAAGCCTATTTTAACTGCGGCAAAGAAACCAATGTCAGCTCGTCGGTAGCGGACAAAACGGCGAACGCTGAAGGAGGAGCTTGGTTTGGTGCGGATGAACGCACGCAGCAGAGAACGACGGAACCTCGGTGCGCAAAACATCCGACGGAAATGAGCGACAGCAGCAGCAACAGCAGCAACAGCCTTGCCTGCCAAGAATCTTAGTATTGATCATCACCGGATCGAGAACGTGTCTCAGAGGAGGGAGGGAGGGGGGGAAGCAGAAAGCCGACGTGGGCAGCATTGCCGGCTCTGGATTTTGCTGYTGCTCTTATGCTGTGCACAAAATCTGCTGCCTTGTGCAGGTTTTACTTAATGAGCCTTTAAATGTGGGGAGCACACCTTTCTGAGGAGGCATTATCAGATTATAATGCGATTGGCACGATTGTCTTCAATAGTGAGGAGATCCTGGACGGAATCTGAATACACACTGCAATTCTGGTGAACTCAGCATTAGACCGGTAAACACAAACACAGATTAAGAAAGGAACAAAATGACTAAAACCCAGATGTTACACTACAAAAAAAAAAAAAAAAAAACTAAAGTAAATAACCAGATGTTAGAGTAAAGTCACAGCTTGCACGTTACAACCAATGTGGCAGAGGGGTAGCCGTGTGGAACTGGCTGCCTCGGATACGTAAACGGGGTCACATGACTGTCTGTCTGTCACATGAACTTTTTTGAAAACGGCAACACAATGCTCTATTCTCATAAATTCCATGTTCAGCAGCAAGAACTCACATATTTCTTTTCTTTTTAATACATTTTTTTTTTWAAATTATGAACAAGAAACGTTTCTCTTGGCTCACCTGCGGGCCCCTCCCTCCTCGAATGGTGGTATTATGACCACCTTAACAGTGACCGACGTGCGCAGCAGATCGATCATCTGTTCGTGTGAGAGCGTCACGGCGGCGACCTTGCAAATCTCCACTAATCGACTGCCCTGCCGGAGACCCGCCTGCCAGGCGAAGCCGTACTCCTCTACCTCGGAGACAGTGCCGTCCAAACGCACGTGGAAACCCAGCTGGCCCAGACCGTTCCGTCTCAGCGTCATGTCCACCGTCTCGCACCCGACCGTCAGCGCCTGAGGGAGAACGACGAAAGTGTTAGCATAGAAGAACATGACAACTAAAACGATGCATGCAGCAAATCAGGATTTCATTTTCAGCCCGCGTGTGGCTGTTGTTTATTCATGAATGATGCTGGTGTGCAAACTTAATCAACATATTGCTAATTCTGGTCTCTGTGCTGTGTATAAGTCTCACATCTGTTAAATGAAAATATAATTTATCTGAGTGAGCAGGTATGTTTGTTTTAGTAAATTAAATTAAACCTGGTTTAATATCTATAATTAGACGCTGTAAAAACAAACAACAGGAATTATAGCAAACGGAATGTTTTCACGGGTGGGTGAATCACAGATGAAGTCATAGTGTGTTTATTTATGAAGCTCTCCAACCTTCGGCCACACCCATACTATAAACTTGAAATTCATCCAACACTGAGGCCCGAGCTGTAATATCAACCTGAAGCACATCTTTGACACATTTTTTTTTAAAATCTAAACATTTGGCTGAATCAGTCGATTAGTTAGCTAACGAGAACTTATAACCATTTGCATGCATGTTATCCCTGTCATAGCAGTACCAGGTCTATTATTTATGAATGATGTCATGCTGTTTTAGAAAAAAAAAATCAGCATGAAAGTGAAGGTGTTTTATTCATTTTGTACCACAGATATTCAGCAATTTATTAATTAACACGCCTTTTTAATTTATTAATTTTAATGTATTAATTAATTGCCTTTTATCCATTTACAGTTACACTTGTTGTTGTGGAATGTCTGTAAAAACAAACTCCTTCTTCCTGTTACCACTTACGCTGTAGCAGACATAAACAGTCGTTCCTCTCTTTCTCTTTGTCTTGACGGGTAAAAATGCAGTTGAAACTGGCAAGACCTGAAGTCCTACTTGTTTTGAAAAACTCTAACAAAGTGTTAACTCCTTTCATCACGGCTACATAAACATTTTTTTTTTACAGAAAATGTCACCATAGCAACAATTACACTTCTTTGTAAAGTAAATAAAGTGCAGCAAAATCACTTTTCTGAGTATGAGGGGCGTTCAAATCAAAATTATTGTGACTCAGAATACCTCAAGTGCAGTACGATGACGAGACTCGACATTTGAATGGAACCATGTTTTTAAAGAAGGCTGTACCACTCATGAACGGCGACTGTAACCGTCCGAGGTGGCTCGGAGCCCACCGCGCTCGTTCCCGTCAACGTTCAATGAACAAAACTACCTGGTTTGATTACCAAATGTGTTCTATTTAGCAGGACACTGCATGACGTCATACTGCTCAGCGCACCACTTGAACACAGAAACTCGGCTGGAAGTTCTTGCCACAACCACAGTACAGTTCTGACCTCACGCTAAGCGATTTCGTAGTTTATTATAAAGCATAGAATACGTACTGCGTCCACCATACAGGTCTGTGTGAATTAGCTGTTACTATAGAAACAAGATGTACTATATCTCCAAGTGCGTAATATAAACCAGTCACTAGAAGTATTTCTGGCATTTCCACCTACTAACCAATCAGCTGATTAAAGTGTAGTTACAATAGTATTTATCAACATTCATGACTACTCTAGCTTCACCTTTACTATACAAAGATCCAAGCATGACATCATGACACATTTGATACTTTTTATTAGTTTTGTACCTTGAGCCTCTGAACCACTTCTCTGATGTCCTGGGCTCCGCCCTCAGGCGCACGCAGTGCTACGTGGTCCCCTCGGCCATAGTACAGCTTTAAGTTCAACCTCTCGGCCGTCCAGCCGATGACGTCGGCGCAGAAGCAGTTGAACACCACCTCTTTTGTGGAGTAGTCAGCCAGCACCACGTACTCCGTGGAGACGGCCAGCACACACGGAAGCTCTGCTCCGCCTCCGCTGAAATCCTGCGCCACTACCCGCCAGGCCACCGCTCCGGCAGCACCGAGCTCCGCCCCCTGGCGTGCCCGTACTCTTTCCCGTCGCTTGGATGCTAGCGAGATGAGGTTGTTGAGCTTGCCGCTCGTGTCGAGCGGTGTGCTGCTGCCGCAGTTCTCGGCCAGGTCGCGTAGGTAGCCCTGCCTGGTGCGAGCGGCCATGGTGTGGAACTTATCCGATTTGTGCGCGGCATTCTCTGCGTTGATGATCTTGGCCAAGAGAAAGGAACGGAATAAGGCGGGGTCACGGAAGGTCACGCCACTGGGAGGCAGCGGCGGCCCGAATGGAGGCACGTCCTTCATGCGCGTCACTGCAACGCTATAGGGATAAAAAAAAAAAGAGAGAGGGAGATGGAGGTAGAGAAGAGAGATGATGATTATCAGCCTTTCAAAGACTGCTGAATTCTATTAACATCTTGCATCTCCGGTGGTGAACTGACATGCAAAAAAAAAAAAAAAAGCTCTGCTATGTTAACATGTAGTATCCACAGCAACTGCTGTCAGGGCAGGGTTGCTATGGTAACTGGCAGCAGTAGTCTACAAGGAGAGGAAAGTGTACCTGTAGCAGGTGTTCTCTGAACAGGGGTTGTGAACGCGGACGATCACAAAGACATGCTGGAAGTGAGAGCGAATGTTCTGGGGTGTGAACGGCAGAGCGCCCGGCTCCTGGAAGATGATGGTCACTATATCGTTCCCTATATGCCTCTTCCTCAAAAGCTGCAAGAGAGAGAGAGAGAGAGAGAGGGAGAGAGAGAGAGAGAGAGAGAGAGGGAGAGGGAGAGAAGGAGGGGAGAGAGAGGAAACAAAAACACAACTGTTCGGATGATGCAACTTGGAGACAATCTAAAATCTATGCACACAAGAAGGAAACAGGAAGGAAGCAAAAAGAGGACGATTACCGAAGGAATAAAGATTACGAGAGGATTTAAATCCAGACAGACATGCTGTCACATATGAACCCTGATGTTTGTGATGAGACTTGTCAAGATGCCAAAATGTTGGCACAACCGTGTTCGAGCTCAATGCACGAACTATAGTGTGTGCATCAGTGTGGATGGGTCCTAAGAGTGCACATACACACTGCTTTCTCATTTCATTGCTGTTTTTTAAAATTTATTTTAAACCCACGTTGACTGTAGGACATTAATCTGACATATCCGTAATTCTTTACTTCCTTGATGTTGATGGATGACGTACCCAAGAAGCAAGTGCCACCCTGTGGATGTAAAATGTTTGTACAGTTAAACATGGGAGTGTTTGTGTGTGTGTATTCATTTGGTCCTATAGCACAAGAGAGCGAGCCTGGAGGGATTTGTGTATAATTCAGAGTGATTAACAGCCATGGCGCGTATGTTTGTGTGTTTGTGTGTGAGTGTGAGTGACATGCCTCCATGCTGAGACATCACGGAAGAGGCCGCCCACCTATTCACACTGTGCCACTGCAAGACTACCAATTATATAAAGCAGCTTCCACCTTGTGCACACAGCGACAAAAATACAATGCCCTCAAGAAATATTGACACCCTCCATCATAATAAGCAGATACGATTGCTCTATAAATAACCTTTAAACACATTATTTAAAAACTTGTACTCAAACGTTACTGCTTCTTGTAAGTCATAAAGAAATAATGATTGCATCTTCTCTCTATAATACATGCACCACAATTACTGACACCCCTAATAATAATAATAATATTTCAAAACATGCGAGTTTATTATGCTCTCAGTGAAGACGAATACAGCTTTCCTTAACTGTGTCCTGTTTCCCCTGGGGTATACATACAAACCTGCATTATACACACATTTAATACTTTTAAAAATCCAGATAAACTTGTTGTTGATCTTCACAAATCAGGTAAAGGATAGAAAATAAACAAATAAATAAATAAACGTGCTGTCGAAACACAATTAGAACCAGAACAAAAAGTTTCACGTATCAGAAACAGACATTTGAATGAGATCCATAAGCACACCCACACAGTGAGAGGGATGTATTCATGAGTATCAACAAGCACTCCCACACAGTGAGAAGGATGGTGAAGAAGGGAAAAGGTCTGGTGCTGAATGCCACATTCAAAACAACAAGCTGTTATGAACGTTATAACATGCAGGCGCAGAGATTCTTCATTAGCGCTATGCTGTATCTCAGATATGGTCGGATGAGACCAAAATCTAAATATTTTTTTTTGGTTATGCGGACCATGGATACACGGTATTTGGATATATACGATATAAGGAGACTCCATTACCAATTTATCATTAGATACAACTTTCAGCAGGAGGATGACGCGACCAATACAGAAATGGATAAAGTTTCACAAATCCTATGCCTTCTCAGTCTCTGAAATGTCCAGCATTAAGGAATTAATGTATATATTTTTTTAATTGTTTCCGGAACAAGGAAGAACAAATCCAAATAATCTTACATAAATGAGCGGTCAAAAAAACAAAAATAATAAATAAATAAATAAATAAATAAATAAATAAAAACACTATAAATGTCTTTAACCTGGTTAGACATTGCAAAAAAGATACTCAATGCTCTACTTAAGAGGCATCTTTTGGCTTGTTAAGAGTGCCAATAATTTTAGACAGTAATGTACAGTACAGAAGACTACTCCAATAATTTATTCTCTTACTGTCTCTCTTTCACTCACACACACGCTCTTGTTGTCTAAATCAGCTGAGCTAAGCAGCTCGGCTGTTTGATGTGTCCGGAGAGACTAACAGTGCCTGAGGCTGTTCTCCAAGAGCACGGCCCMGAGGCATCCTTAGCTCCCTCAGTCTCTTCCTCCTCCTCCCGTGTGGCAGAACAAGAGAAAACCAGAAACAGACACGGACTGACACACACGAGCGAGTCGGTAGATGAACACTGCCCTCTGCAGACCTCGGAAATCAGACAGTAGACATACAGGACACCTAAAAATATCTCTTGTGTGTACAAGTGCGCATGTGTATTTCTATATATACACACACATATACCCACATATATACAGATACACACACTAACACATATACACAGTTATGTGTAAAAGTTAATGCCCCCTAATAAACTAATAAAATCATCCAATTGTAGTGCGTCCTACAACCTCAGATGAATAACAACATAACAACATTTTTCACCCTTTTATTATTTAATTAGCAAAAAGAGAGAAGTCAAAAAGAAACATGGGCGATGCCAAGTACGCCCTTACTACTTCCATAAGATTTAAGAGGGTACGTTGCAGCCTGCTAATCATCACCCCTTGTTTAACTGATCATTAGCAGGTGTGCAGACGTCTATAAAAGCAGTAGTTTTGGCAGCTTGCTGGTCTCGAGCGTTCAGGTGTGTGTTAACACAATGCCAAGAGGGACAGAAATAAGCATTGTTCTTATTGAAGCAATTGTTGCTGCGCATCAATCRGATAAGGGTTATATAACCATTTCCAAACTATTTAGAGTTCCAATGCCCAAAAACCTCAATGAACTGAAGCAATGTTGTACAGAAGAATGTGAGGAAACGATTACTACAAGTAAGTGGTACTAAAGGTGGAACTACTGTACAAGCTATTCAAATATTTATTTTCCTTTTGGCTTAATTTTTTAAATAAATGACAGTGAAAAAAAAACGTTTGTTGTTATTCGTCTGAGGTTGTATGTGCCTATTACTGAGACACGCAACGATCAGATGATTTTAAATTTTAAGTATGTTTTTCCGGAATTTTTTTTTTAATTAAACGAGGGAACACTAATTTTACACATAACTGTATCTCTCTCTCTCTCTCTCTCTCTCTCTCTCTATCTATCTATCTATCTATTTGAGTTAGAGAAAAAGAATGTATACACACTTAAGGAAAAGAAAAATAGTATGATAGATATTATATTAATATAATAATAATATTAACACATGATTATCATGTATATCAATATATAATGTATAGCAATACATTTAGTAATAAAATATTTATACAAGTATTTTCTTTTCTTGAAGTGTGTATACATTTTTTAGCAGACTCTGTATATATACGCACAAACACTTTGTACATGCGCTTGATACACACATACAGCTTCTTGTACAGCAGATGGCGCATTTCATGTTGGATTATTGTCATGCAAACATGAAAAGTATTAAAAACCCGGTGAGCCACGCCATGCCCTCATCCACATGAAGAGGAGAAAGACGCGCGCGCACACACACACACGCGCGCACACACGCGCGCGCACACACAAAACGAGAGAAAATAGCAAGCGGAAAGAATGCAGAGTGAACAATGAGCCTTTACAAAACAAGCCCACAAACACAGAAACTGAAAGCAGACCTACAGAATTTCAGCCTGACTAAGTAACTGCATATCAGATAAAGAAAAAAACAATACTGAGGAGAAAAAAAAGAACATAGATGAGTATTTATAAGAGGAAAGACTTTATAAGGAAGTCTAACTGATGAAGTGACAGAAAAACAGGGGCTGTTGGGACCTGTCGGCTTTCTTTCTGTGTGTGTATGTGTTTGTGTGCGTGTATGTGTGTGTGTGCGTGCGTTTTCTACCTGCTGGGGATTGTTGGGCATGTACGGAAGCATTGTAGAGACGTGAAACATGATCTCGTAGTCCTGGTAGGTGGTGTACAAGGAGTGTGTCCCGGTGGAGTCCGCTGTGCAAACACAACACAACACACACACACACACACACATTGAGACAACAAACAACACGGTGATTAAGAGATTCGAGGAATATGTGTTTTGTCATGACATTGTTAACTTACACAATCTCATTTCTATATATACACTGTGTATACATTACTGACATTTTGTGTAACAGCAGGACGTAAATGCAGCAATAAAACATCTGCTTTATTTTGTGAGCATATTACATAAAACTTTGTAATCCTGCAATTTAAGATGGCTGGCACTATATTCTGTTACAGCGTTCGCCTACGCCAACTGTTTGCTCAGGTTTATAGATCAGAGTAACTCACACCACTGTAACTCAACCTCACTGATAAAGTCGGTGTGGCGTTACTCACGAAGTGGACGTGGTCTGAAGCAAATACCTCCAGAAAAACATAATTTCCATGTATTTCAAATTATATTTTTAATCATGCGTTTATTCTATTACATTATGGTTTCTATAGTAACAGCCTGTTTACAGGAACTTGTACGACAGACGCTACACATAATCTAAAACTACAAGCAAGGAGCATTCTTGCCAAACCAGGACTTGTGATGTAGGTGTAAAACCAAAAGAGATTTACAGAAGACTTCAAGTTTAGAATGGAGGGGGAGCCGCGGTAAAATATTTCATTGGTGCAAACATTTCAAAGAAGGCCGTATATCTATGAATGTTGATGCCAACAGAAGTGGCTCAGAGCCCACTGCCCCATGAATCTTTCAGCTTGCAGAACTTGCAGAAGAGTAGAATCTTTCTGAGGGAACTGTACATAAAATTGTTTAGGAACATCACTTGCATGTTACATGAACACGCCTGCGAGTTATTGCCACAACCCCGTACAATCCTGACCTCACAAGCGATTTTCACAAGTTTGGGTTATTGAAGGAGTTCCTGGGAGGCCAGTGTTTCAAACATGAGGTCCGATTATGGCTCAAGATGATGTTAACATTAATGAAATAAGTCTTAGAATGATCCACTTACTCTTGGTATCCAGCTGGGCAGCGTACTTGTCGAAGCCCTTTAAACACACCGTATCTCCCAGCAGCTCCAAGAAGTTGGTGAAGGCTGGTGTGGCCTCCTCATTGTTGTACATCTCCTCCTCTGTGCTCTGTTCTGCCCGACACAGCAAGATGCCCACCTTKTGCTTCTGGCTCAGCTAGAGGTCACAGAAACACAGATCCTGTTAATGAACTTAAATCCTTATCTGTTTTTATCCTTATCCTTATCTGAGAGCTGTCACTATGAACTGCAGTGTATCAACCTTCAAAAAACATGTATATACAGTACAGAGAAAAAGTCCTGAGCCACCCCTCAAACTTCCAAAGATTCTTCCATTACTTTCTTAGAATCTTAATGTGGAATAGTTCTCCAGGCTCTCGTTTTCAGTCCAGTACACCCTGTACCTGAGCAATTTCTGAGGAATGTTTTTTTGTTCGTTAAGTGACACAGAGACCTGTGAATCATTCAAGCATAAAAAAAATCATCTAACTTGAGGCATGAAAACAGGTGCAGATGATAACAGATGATCAGGCCAGTGATCAGTATACTGGCGATGCTGAATACCGAGCGGTTGAAACAAATGAGAGGGGAGAAGAGGTTGTAACAATAACTGTATCATTAGGCACTTTGCAGCCTGTTGGCGTGAAACATTTGTTCCCAATTATCCCCCATTTAATGTGAAAAACTGAGAGGTTGTTCAATACTTTTGTACAGTGCTGTAGTTAAATTCATTTTATCATACATAGCACATCCTAAAAGTATGGGTTTTATGGCTTTTGACATATATTAGACATATTTCATTAAAATAACTTTTATTAATCTATACAGTGAAACCTCGGATTGCGAGTAACCCGGTTTGCAAGCTTTCCACAAGACGAGCGAAACCTTTTAAAAATAATTTTGACTTGATAAACGAGCGAGTCTTGATAGCGGAGTACCCAAGTATCATCAAGTATCATGTGGCACACATGCCCTTCTTGTTTTGGCGCAGGGTGTTACGTGATCACAACTGAGGCAATGGTTTTTCTCTCTCCGGCTGCGAAATTGTGGGTAATCGTCTACTATGTTCAGTTTCAGAGCGCATGTCACGTGTACTGTTTACTATAACACTGTGACCACATGTGACGGCGTAAAGAATCTTTTATTTTGTGTTTGTGTAGGACGACTTTGACACACACACACAAACACCAGTTTATCGAATAGAGATTCACCCACCCGCTTGTATTAGTCTCGTTTAGTAAACTGGTATGTGTGTCTGTGTGTGTGTGTGTCAAAGTCGTCCTACACAGCAACCCACTTTCCCCCCTTCCTCATCTCCTCTCCCTGGTCTCAATCACTACCACCATGATTCTTTTCAAAACTAAAGTGCAGGTTAATTTGTTTTATTTTTACTTTATATTTTGTATTAATTATTTTGATATGAATATTTTTGGGTTGTGGAATGAATTGTCAGAATTTCCGTCATTTCTTATGGAGGAAATGCGCTTCGATATACGAGTGTTTTGATATACAAGCACACTTCTGGAATGAATTCTGGTCACAATCCAAGGTTCCACTGTATAAATATAAGAAAGGTTTTGTCTGTACATGGGTCAGAATTCGCTCTTTGATATCGCTTTAGGTTTTATACATTGGAAAACCCAAAAACCAATCTAAAAAAATGTTCTGTCTGTCTGACTGTCCAGCCAGATTACGTCTCAGCATCTAGCGAGAGACGTACTTGCTCAATGTTAACAAACACCTGTACCACAAGATACGAATTAGAAAAACTGAATTTTTTTTTACTAGGATTAGTTAATGTTTTCACAGCTAAGATAACAGCGATGAAGTGGTATAAGTGAATTTTAACACGCTTGAGACCTTTTTAGACAAAACTTTATCCAATCTACTTTTACAATTTTTTATCTGTGATTCACGCTCAGATTGCTGAACTGAGAGTGAAATTTGGCTGACGACGAAGTTGTTTACACTAAGACAACTTAGTGAAAACAAGACATAAGATACTCAACCTTACAATAAGACATTTTTTCTTGGTATTAATAAGTTAGGCCCAGAGTTCTGCCGTACAACCTGAAATAATAAGATCTCTGACTACATTAACCTTTTAACTGTTTTCCGTCAACGTTGGGTACTAATTAACATACGTACTGTATATACTGTATACATACGTACTGTATATTCTCCTTCTGTTTTTTTTTTAACCATAGTAAAGTCCACCTGTTCTCTATTGACATGAAAGGCTGTGGGTCATGACTTCAAAACAGTGGATCAAAGTAAATCTTTTGCACATTTTAACTAAAAACCTTTCTTTCTTTTTTTTTTAATAATTGGAAGTACATAATTGCGCCCTGGAACACTTAGATCTTACACAAAATACCAAACACAAACACTACAACCTATTTAGAAAAGTTTAAACACGACCATGCTCAATCTCCTTCTTTCCTCTAACAGACAACTAAAAACTTCCCCAGCCAGCTATTTCAGGAAGCAGAATCTCCCGGTTATCTGGGGAACTCGAGCCAAAAGTGGAGCTGGATTTGGACGCTGGTCTACAGCTTCCCGATTCCGTGAGAACTTGTTCTTATTAAAATTCCACTGTGGTTTGCTCTAAACCGTGACTCACGCCTTGTTCGTCCAGTTTGAGCAGCTGCTCGGTGACTTTGGGGGTGCTGAGAGCCAAACGCAGACATGACATGTTCAGCTCAGGCAGCACGAACTCCAGCACTTCCTTCAGAGGCAGACCTCGCACCGTCCCGTGTTTGGCTGTGGTGGGCACGGCGTCCTCCGGGACGGAGCCTCGCAGGGTCACCATCTAGAGCGGAGACAAGAATCGAAGAGCAAATTTAAGAACAAGAAAGATATTTCAGGCAGATAAAAAGAAGAAATGAAGGAGAGAGCGGGATTAAATATATCAATGACACCAATATTCATTTTCAAGCCTACAGTACACGTGTAAGAGTTGGTAAGCTGATCGTTGCTGCATCCACAGTGTGGCATCATTTCCCCACATGAGCTTCTTCAGGATGTGATGGAGAAACACGTAACACGTAGTATTCACCCAAACCCCCTGGGCCTTACTGGTCCTTTCATTCATTTTCTACTCTACTGTAATCACATGAATGAGTGTGTGAGGCTCGGACACAATGCTGTTGATTCAGGTCACACGGACAAGTCACATGGGGTGACATGCTGTGCTGGGAATGTTTGTCTCGACACTTATACACAGCTATTAGCGTTTAAACGAGAATACTTACACAGTCAGCATTACATCGTTCGATGAGCGTTATTTGTGCTTATGCTTACTTTATATCCAAGACAGAAGAAACAGTTATGGCAGCCGAGTAACTGCACGCTAACATGTTTGTCGTGATAACACAAAAGCTATTTATGTCTCTAATATGTTTGCGGTAGATTCTAACTGCGCCAAGTAATGGTGTGTGCGTGAGAAAGTGCTGAGTTGTGCTGGAGCTGCGTCGCTCTGCAGGGTTTAGCCGGATTACATGGCTGCCTGGATGCATCACATTCACCCGGCCTGCACAATGCAGAGGCTTCGGGTTCTCACACAGACGCACACTCCTTATGTAACACTACTCGGCTGCCCGATTTACCTCGGCCTCGACTTGAAAGCCTCGCCGGTAATGTTGGGGAAGTCCTGAGACCTGTTTCAGATGAGTTCCAGTGAGCTTGAACAACGATGCGATCCAGTTTCAGAAACGCACGGGAGGATTAAATGCACACAAAGGTGACAGATGAGAAGAGGATGCGTGTACTCAGGGGTTGTAAAGCGTCTCATTTTTATTACTCGGTTAGACCTTAGATTTAATCTCAATATAAATGACATTTCCAGGTCTATGCTTATTTTAGGAATTAAACAACRACCTGTACTGTATGTCTGAGTTTTATAAACCTTAAAATACACTCATGCACAGGCTGATCATCTGACTCTAAACCAGTTGAGTGTGATTGGTTAGTGATGCGTAAACACATGGCTCCGAAAGTGTTCTTTCACACAATGGCGACGGAATCTGGTCTAGCTGCATTGTAAGGATATTAATTACTTTTATTTAGTGTCAAAGGGCTACATAAATAGCTGTAAGTTGAATTCCTTCAATTCCTGATGAACACTCCTCAAAGCTGTATGATGGAATCTGAGGCTAGGGATAAAGCTGTCTGCTGCCACCGTGACCTCCACAAGGTGAAGCAGAAGTTTGAGGTGTTAACGAGTGTGCAGCACTAAGGGGACCCGGGCACAAAGTCTGTGCAAGTGTGTGCATGTAAAAGCGAGGGAAAACCCACACATGATGCACACATTTTGCTTCAATACACACCTCGCTGGTACGGAAGATTATACGGTATTGGTATTGGTCCTTCAGATCTTTGGTGTCGTCCAGTTTCTCTCTGCGGACGCTCAGGGCCACAGGCCCCAATTTCTCATCTGTTCCAAAATAGTTCCAGTGCTCTGGGGAGAGAGAAAGAGCAAGCGTGTGAGAGAGTGAAAGAGAGAGAGAGAACGAGAGTGAGTGTGTGTGTGAGAAAAAGAGTAAGAGAGAACAAAAGGAAAAAGGATGTTAATACAAGACTGACAGAACAATGCAAAAAGTTGAGAATGAAAGGAATGTTTTCAAAACAATGTCTAGCAAGTGTAATTCACCATGAATTCATGTTCATTTTTTCTACCACAGTTCTACTGAATTCTCAAATCAGGTGGAGTTTATTCATTTCCTACAGCAGTGTGTGCTGTTTTTTTTTCTTCTTCAAATCATAAAACCATATTAATGCACTAACCCTAACCCTATATGTTATCGTTTCTATTAGGGCTGCAACAACTAATCGATAAAATCGATAATTATCGATAATGAAATTCGTTGTCAACGAATGCCGTTATCGATTAGTTGGACTGCTCACGCGACCACAAGATGCACAAATACACACAGATACACAGCCACTCGCGCAATGGAGGTTACAGAAGCGTCTGCAGGAAAAGGCGCGCGCTTATGGCGTTATATTCCTGCCACAATTTGACATTTTGAGAGCAGACAAAGCACTCTATGCGCGTGCAGTGTCTCCAGTGCGCGCTCAACAGCTCGATTCTGCGCGTGCAATGTCTCCCCTGCTCGCGCAACATATTTTCCGCGCATGCGCGATTTCTCAATTCTGTGCGCGCTCCCCTGCTCGCTTAACATGCTCTCCGCGCGCGCGACTTCTCGATTCTGTGCGCGCTCGAATCTGCCTTCACGCGCAAGCAACATTTATTTTCTGTGCGCGCTCAACTTTGTCCAGTGTTACAAAACTGCCACAAAACCAGCCAATCACAGACCTCCACACACTACTTCTGATTAGCCAATCAATTCTCCATCAACTGGCAATATCTGCAATTGTTAAAATGCTGTATTTTGCATACTCAAATGCTGTTATATGTTTTATTTATTTATTTATATATTTTAGAAAGAGCCAGGTCAGCATAAGTGAGTTCATTCAAAAAAGAAATCCCCCATGCACTCCACAACAAGCAGCCACTATAACAGATGCCATCCAATATAATGAGTACATCAATTGTTTTGCTTTTTTATTTATTTATTTATATTTGGGATATTTAGAGGAGTTTTACTGTTCAAAAACAAACTTTGTCTTTAATTTAAGATTTAAAATGTAAAAATTAAAGATCATTAAACTCTATATGTGACTTTTGCGATTTTTAAAGTTTAATTTTAAACATAGCCAATACCCTGATTTATGGTTTTATATAGTTATAAGTAAAACATCAAATTAAAGAAGCGTTTAGTTTTTTATTCGATTAATTGATTAACCGAAAAAATWAATCGCCCAACTAATCGATTATCAAAATAATCGTTAGTTGCAGCCCTAGTTTCTATAGCAACAACTTACACAGGATCTTGCATGGCTCCAAATAATCTAAACCAAAGAATAAAAAGTAATGCATTTACACATTTTCTAAAATGGAAAAAAAAAATAATAATAATTAAATCGCTGACCTGATGAAACTTTCTATAGGGACTATTTAACATTTTATGAAGGGAGTCTCCATTTTACATCATGTCACTATGTGGTCTCTCGGTAACATGAGAAGCTGAGATTTATAACTTCTGTACGTAAGATGAAGAGAAGCTGGTGATAGAATGATGTAAGGGATGACAAGGACTAACTTGCACCAAACGGATAAAAAGCATGATGTGTCCATGATTAATAAATTAAAAATAATAATAATAAAAAAAATGCAATGGCTGTAAATTTTCTGTGATGAAAAGAGGAACAGATTTCAGGATGTGACGTTATGGGGAATTAATCAACTTCGGGGTGGTCACTGTGACTTCGAGTCATGTTGGACTGCATCACACATCCTCGTTCATTATATTAATATAACAGTATGTTGTTTTTTTCGCTTCTGACGTAAATGTGAGTCAACGAGGCCAAAGGAAGTGGGTCTCGTACTCCGAAGTGACTTGCGATCCAGGAAACGGAGTTAATAAAAGAATCAGACGGATGAATGGACAGAGAGGGTAAAGGAGGGACAGAGAGGGTAAATGAACGAGAGAGAGAGAGAGAGAGAGAGAGATCAGGGCAGAATGACTCAACTTGAGAAGGTCATGTTCTGCTGAGTGGTATTAATATCCTTCCAGTGTAAAATGGTTTTGTTAAGAGCATTCCTAAGCAATGTGACATTATTGACAAAGCACTCAACACAAAAGCACAAAGAAATAGTGACCTTAAACAAAGGTATAATGTGTAACAAGCATAATGTGAACCGAGATATCGAAAGCACATTCACTTAACGCGTTTCTGAGCGAGTCATTTGTCACTAACCGCTGCTGCACTATAGGATTTGATTCCTAGTGTCTTAAATGACAGCATTGAGACATCTTTCATCACACGGTTGTGGATCAGGATATGGGTGCTGGAGTTTTATAAGGAACATCGGAAATGAGTGGACGGATATGAAATATTTAATTAAACCAAGGACATGAAGGACGCGGACCTCTTCGGACTGGCACTGCCTAGACGGCGGAGTACTGCGGTGTGCCTGGCACACGCATGCACTCACAATCCAAACACACACACCTCTCAAGAATACACTCATTAACACGATGAAATATTGCTTACCAGGTGTGGCTACCTGCCATCATTAAATACACACTATAAAAGGCAACTCCGTGAAAAGATAATTAATAACTTCATGTTAATGTGGATTTATGGCTCAGTAGAATTCATGTTCATCTACAGCGCACACCATCTTTCCTGTTTTGATGAGACTAAGCATATTCATCGAAGTAGTGTTGTCTGTCGGAGGTCATGTGTAAAGAACTAATTAGCAGGCAGCTTATTAGCTATCTGTTAGCAGGGATGAACGGATCATTTTATTCCCCTAATGAGTCCTAATATATGTTTACGGTACTGGTTGAAAAAAGTACCGCATTTAATATTAATCAATCGAGAGGTTTATGTTTCATAAACGTTTCAGGTCTTTATGGTGCATCTTTAATAAAGTGGCATCAGATGGTCAGCTATGCAAGGTGCTTTTAATTGCAATTTAACTCCTGACTTTCGCAGACACCAGAAGCCCTAGTGTTCAAAAACTACACTACCAGTCAAAAGTTTGAACGTGCCTTCTAATTCCATGGTCTTTCCTGATTTGTGTTTTCTTTCTAAACTGTAAAACAATGCTGAAGGCATCCAAAATATGCAATAGTCTCCTCTGAACAGTTGATATTGCTACTTCATTCACAACAGGCGCAGGGGTAGCTGAGTGGTAGGTCCGGTTCGGAAGATCCTAGTTCAAATCCCACGACCACCAAGTTGTCCCTGTTGGGCCCTTGAGCAAGGCCCTTAACGCTTAACTGCTCAGATGTATAATGAGATAAAAATSTAAGTCGCTCAGTAAAAGGGCCTAAATGTATGTTTGTTAATTGGTGATTTCTGAGGATGGTAACTCTAAATGAACAGGTAAATTTAGGTCTTACTTTCCTGGGACAGTGTTCATAAGAGCCAGTTTCATCATGGTGCATGGTGCTTTAAGTTTGCGTCCAAACTTTTGCCTGGCAGCTTCTTTCTGGTGCCCTACCCATTATCTCACCAACTCTGCTTTAAGAGCTTACTTTTAGAGAACCATACTATCAGCTAACGATTTCAGCTAACGTAGTTAAACAGTGACAATTAAGTTATTTTTGGAGCGCGCGGTTGGAGAAGTTTACAACACTGGCATTTAAGACCCCCAGATGGATTAGCATTTGGAAGGCAGATGTACGTCTAGTTTTTAAAAAGCAGCTACTGTGAGTGTGACTGCAGGACTCCTAGTACATACAACATCTGACTATTTTTGAAGTTGTTTTATTAACTTTAGATGAGACCTGCTCAAGAATACGATATGTAGAACTGGGTAGATATGTAGAAAAATTTAATGTGCTTAAAATCCCTCCTGTAATTCCACCTCAAACATTTGGCGTCATTTGCTTAGTTATTAGGTTTTTCACAGGAGCTAAAATGTCACTGGTAATGAAAGAAAGCTGAAAGATGTCCGTTTAGCGTTATGTAAAGTGAGTGCATTAAAAAAAAAAAAAAAAATCTGCACAGTATACCTTTTCCGTGGAAGTATTCGCGGTAGTAACGTGCTCCCAGGTCGACGTGCTCTATACWGTGGTACTGCATTCTCTCCATGCGTGTAGCCTGCTCGTCGAGCCCCACCTCCAACACGGCCACGCTGGCGTTGGTACAGCGCATACGCAGCCTGGTCTCCCCGCGCTCTGCCCACGAGCTCAGGAAGCTCACGTTGCGCTCACCGTAACTTCCAGTCTCGTTCACAAAGTTGGGGCAGGTAAGCAGGAGCTGATGCTGAGGACCCGGGTTCGAGCTGTCCGGTCCTGCCAAGTCCGAGGCTTCTACGTCCAAAGTAGATCCCTCCATTACCAAACTTAAATCGTCCGTGCTAGAAAAGGTGGGTTCGGCTCCGCCCAGAGCCAGGGCGTTGGTCACGGCCAACGAGACGGCGGTCGAGTTTGCGGCAGATGCCGAAGACGCCCCTGTGGCTGTGTTCCGTCTTTGGGCTGCGTAGCTGCGCTGGGCGGCGGCCTCGTGAAGGTCAAACAAGAGGCTCTGGGCGTCATAGTGTGCAAAGCTATGTACACATAACCATGGTTTGAGCGAAGTCTCAGACTGTCGTGCTTCCTCACAGTCGGCACGTGATGCTTCGGGGTCCCCCTTGTTGGCGCTGCGAAGCTTCCGAAACAGGGACGCGGTCCCGAGGGACGATTCTGTGCCACCACTCTTTTTTCGCACGCGGCTCTCGGGCCGGTCTTCGGAGCGCAGGATGGAGGGGGCGGGAGAAGGGGACGGGATGAGTGAGGATTCGGCTCGCAGTAGTTCTCCCAGCCTAGCGGGGGCATCGCTGCGTTGGTCCGGCATCTCCTGCTGGAACTGACTGAGCATGTCAAAGAAGCTCTCTTCAGGCACAGCCTGGACGTTGATCGAGGACGTGCTGCCATAGACCCGGAACATACGGGCGTCGACTTCGGTTTCGTCCTGTTCGCTCAGTGTGATTTCGCTGCTGGAGCGCTGCCGAAGCAGAGTGAATCCCGGGATCCGGAAACGTGCCGGAGAACCCGGGATGTCCCTCAGAGTTCTTCCTTCTCGAAACTCTGCGTCTTTGCTGCGTCGTAGCTGGGGCACTCTTGCCCTAACCCCACGGTTAAACCCGCCCACGCTCTCTGATGTGATACCCTGCCCGTTTTCCAGCAGCGATTCTCGAGACTGTTCCCGCCTTGGGGGCCAGTCGGCGATGCGAGCCCGCACGCCCATCTTGGGCACGGAGACGCGGGATAAGTTGGCATCGGCTGGGGAGGTGTGGCCGTTGTGGAGCGGCAGGTGCAGCTGAACCGGGGGGAGGGGCTGAGGAAGAGGGCCAGGGTCTCTGAACATGTTTATGGTACCCGGTGCGGTATCAGGGCCGTAAAACGGGGCAGAGGGGGCAATGGGAAAGGCTGTAGGGAAGAGAGCATCCCGAGCTGAGAGGAGCAAGCAGGGGCTCCACGCGCTGGCTTCGTCCTCTGCTTCCTATGCACATATTGTTTCAGTGGGGCAGGACCACGCCTCCCCAGGTAGAGCTTGATGAGTCACAGTGAAGTAGGCAAAGGAGCAGCGGTCACTCCCGGCACAGACCTGCAAAACACATATATAAAGGAAAAAGAAAAAAAGAACAATAAGTTGGTTTGCATGGCTAAAAACACATGACACTATTTTATTGGATTAAACAGTCCTTTGAATAGTGTGAGGGGGAAAAAAAACGCTTTAGGAAACTACTGACAAACGAATGAATGGAGCTAAATTGAGACTTAAATGGCCAATTTAATTCACTTTTTCTTTTGCTGTGCTCACAACATTACCATTTTTCCATGGTAACGATTTAAAGACTCATTTACTTTACATATCCCTTTATTTGAGGAAAAAAAAAAAAAAAAACTTCCCCCGGCTGAATTATCTAGCTGTAATAGCATTAGGAAGATCCGCTGTTTCTCCACAGAAGAATAGGCTGAAGCTAAAAATGGAAAGAGAAAGCTTTAAAAACCTTGCTTGAAGAGAGGAAGTGAATGACAGGAAAGGATTTCGAAAGCCAGATTTTTGTCTCATGCATTTAGGCTAAATCTCTCCTTTCCTCTCCTGGCACAAATATCATTATCATTAACAGCAGCTAAAAAAAACAAAACAAAAAAAAACCACCACATGGCTCTATCTATAGTCTATCTCTTGCTCTTTATAGAGTTGGACAAAAGCCTGTAACGCCTAAAAAATCTGAACGCGTCCAGAGGTGGTTGGTCTGCGTTGGTCTCACAGGTGCCAGAAATCTTTAAAGTTTAGTGTTGAGCGTTGGAGTGGCTCAATGGGGCTTATCCTTGGCCAGCTGCTTTCTAAACCCCGGAGAATGTGCACCGGTCTCGTCAGGCTGGTGAGGTATGCAAAGGTGCTGACAGATTTAGCACCATGTGAATAATAGCGTGCAGCTCATGTAACCGTGGTGACATGACGGGAGCTTTTCAGCATGCTCAAGCACCTGGCGGTTACTAAACTTAATCGAAACGSCAGATTAGCAGGCAGAACAGGAATCGTATAAAATGCACACGCAGCTGTAATCACCGCGGTGTGTCCTCAGTCCGTTTTTTTTTTTAAACAACCTCCCCTGGGAAGACTGGGCATGACTCAAAGAAAGTGCTGGAAAGATTTATAAGGAATGAAAGGTTCTCTCCCGCTTCCTTTTTCATATGTATAAATAGACAAGACAGAAGAAAGGAGAACAGGATGGAGAGATTTCACAGAGTTGTTATAGAGGAGTTAAAAGTGACAGAGCGAAGGCGAGAGAGAGAGAGAGAGAGAGAGAGAGAGAGATGGAGCGATGGAGAGAGAGACAGGATCTGAGTCATCGTGACAGGCTTTAATATTGGAGTCAGACGAGATCGGGCTTCAGTGGATCGCTGCTGCTATAAAAAGCTCGCTCAGCATCGCCTGTTCCTTCTGCTTAACCTTGGTTGCTTTTCTTTTCATCTTTCCATTCTCGCTCCCTCTACTTGATAAGCTTTCATGGGCCTTTGGTTTGCTGATCAAGAGAGAAAGAGAGCAATTTGGAAAAGCAAGGGAGAACATACACACAGACCGGCGGCAAGAATCAAACCCTCAAACCACCATTAAACTGTAACAAACTTAATAAAAGTACTTTTTCATTTACTTATTTATCCTTTGAACTTTGCAGTGTTTTTCAAGAAAAAATATATATATCATAGATTATTTCTTTTATATATATATATATATATAAATTTTTAGATTTTTATCATAAGAAGAGTAGCAAAAGAGACCCTCGTCCTGCTTTCAGAGGTTTTATTGACTCACAAGACCAAGGTTAGGTAATTCACAGGTCAAAGTTCACCTAGATAAGTCGTCGTCGTTAAGCTTTTTGCTCCCTGAAACAAACAACTCTCTTTTACTTCCTAAAACTGTCTTTACCAGAAGAGAATTTTACGTGCTCTGATAAATACCCAAACAGGTGCTCTTTGTATCGCTGTAGCTGAACTCTAGATGTTGGCACAAATGACTTATGAGTCACTGGGTGTCTGCAAACAAACACAAAAGACCTGTCTCTTCAACAAACACTTATTTAATTTATAACTTTAAAAAAAAATCCCCAGACTTGTGTGTTTTCACATCTTCTTGTACTAACACACTTTTAGCTTGAAGGAATTCTTGGACTCTGACCTAGCATGAGGATTTATTTTGGACAGAAGCTACAAATCACCTCAATCTGTACGAGTCTGTCTAATGCTATAAAAATGCTGCAGCTCTAAAAGTAATGTAAATTCTTCATATGAACAGAATCATGGGATTTGCTTCACTGGGAATGTTAAATTCTTTCATATAGACACAAATGTGAGATACCCAAAGAGCTCTTTATGTTGCTCTCTCTCTTATAGAAATGTCCACAATACAGGGTTAACAATACTGTTGAGCCTTACCGGAACTGATCTAATGTCTGTTTAGGTCTGTTTTTCAGGGCATTACGACTTCCAAATCATCCATTAGCATGGTAGAAAAAAAACCCCAACAAAACCAAAACACTTTTAGTCAATTACTGACTCTCAAGTGCGTTTATTTTTTACAAAAGCGGTCTAAAAAGCCACCAGGTCAATTGATTCTGCTTCAGAGAGCCTGTGTTGTGACTCTCATTTTCTGACTGCTTGGAGTTATACGGCTGCCAGCAACAGGCAATCTCTCACACTCGGGGCCGGCACGGAGGCGAGGAAGGAGGTGGCGACGTCTCGTTATCTCTGTTTAGAGGGACTGTGACCTCCGACAAGGTCATCCTGGGGAAGAAAGCACAAAGCTCTTCCTCCTGGATTTGGCTCTGTCGCGCCACATTACAACAACAGCTGCCGAGAGAGGAAGAAAGACCTCTTTCTCTTTCCTTTTTCTCTTCTCACACTTGCTACGACTCCCTCTTCATTCAGCGTTCAAGGAACTTGACTCTGTGTGTGTTGAGTGTGACTGATTAATTGTGTTAGTTGTACTCCAGCCAAAAAAGGCAAAACATGCTATGGTGGCACAAGCAAAAAAAGGCATTTAGTAACAAAACAAAAATAGATCTAAATATCAACTTGCTATGAGCACTATGTCTAAAATCTCGCATTCTTATACAGTAAACTAAAGTCCTCTGAGAAGTTCATAGTTTCAGATTTTTCACTAATACAAACAAGTAAATTAAGTAATAAGAGAAAGGTGTACAGGAGCAGTTTAATACCGGTCCCAGGAAAAGTTAACCAAAGCCATCATATTTTTTCACAATATCTGTCTGCGACAACACTGAGACTAGAACTCATACTGTATTTCAAGATAATAAAAAGTATCCCAATGTTCATTATTATTATTATTATTATTATTATTATTATGTAATTCACTATTATTCAAGATTCACAGCAGGAACGGTAACATTTGATGACCGCTGTAGTTTAGTTAAAATGACGTTGCGATGACGTTCGTCATTGGGATAAAGTCGTTCTTGAAAAGTAGAAGTAAGTCTTTGATAAAATGACCCAAACACAGTTTTACAAGTTTTGACCTTTTATTTTAGCATTTATCCAGATTAACATTTATTCGCATWACATCTGACTACAACCATGGTCCCATAAGTTTCTAATAGGGTTCAGAATTCCGATCAGATTTTGGGACAGAAAATCACAACAGCTTCCCGCACACATGTCCGCTTTAACAGATCTCACAACTCGGGCCGTTTTTGTTTTTTTTTGTTTTTTTTTTATCCTTTTTTAGGATGCTCCTCAATTTAACATTTTGGTAAATTGCTGTTGACTGGGATTTTGTGGGACTCATTGTTATGTACATGTTAACATCATGTTCCCTAGTGGTGCGGCGGTAAGCAGGCAGTGCTCTCACTTTAGCAAGTTCAAATCCAGCTCATTATATCGGTGTGGTATTAATCTTGCTTTGAAGTTGTTTACAATGCTGTGATAGAGGCAGTTGTTCAACCTCATATCATCATGTACGCGATGGTTGTTTTGATGTAGTTTAATCACAATAATTCACAAAAACTTTCATAAACAGCTTTGACCAGGATAAGTACTTACTGAACATGAATCAATGTTTCAAATAAGTTCAATCAACTCAAAACGAAGTATCTGAAGTCTTTAAAGGTTCAGTTCCTGAAAAWGAATTTCCCCAGACAGACAGACTGACATGTCTTTGCTCGGTTTGACGATGTTTAATGTTTCAGGAAAGAACAACGCGCCTTTAAGACAAGTTGATGATGTGACAACACAAAAGGTTGCTCGCCTACTCTAGTCTCACCTGCTTCAGACAGCGACCACACGAGGCACAATTAACACTAATGACGGCAATTACATCATCTTAGTCATGACTGATGTCTGGCGGCAAAAGACGCGATGAGTTCATTTGATAATGCGATGACACACTGAGCACTTCACCTCATACACGCGGATAGACAAAACATTCGATCAGATGTACGACAGTGACGATGATTCACTTCGGGTGCAGGTCTATTTTTGTTATCGACTTTTGAATGACCCGTGTTTACAGAACGATCGTTTTTCACTTCCTTGTCCATCACATACTTTTTTTTCTGTCTCCTCAACAGCAGGAGCTTGTATGAGTCGGTGTTTGTGATCTGGAGACACGGACACATGTACGGCCCACACACAAGGTATTACACAAGGTTCACCTGCTGAGCTGTCGATCAAACACCTGCCTCTGCGTTTCCTGTCACTTCATTTTTGAAGCTCCTGGTCATGGCAGTTGTCTCTGTTCATCAAACCAATGGCTTAGGAAWGGAGGTGACTCAACTATAGCTTATAGCATTTTCCACAAATGCAAGCAAACGTTTACCAGAAAAAACTTTGTTTTTTAATTTTGAAATGACACCCAAGGCTGGATCTGATCCAAACTAAATACATGCCAATCCTAATTGATGTGTGTGTCAATGTTAATAACGTTTTTTTTTCTCATGTGTTATGTGCCTAGAAAAACTTAAAAAAAAATTTTTTTACCAACTATAAAAACAAATACAGAAATATAACTTCAGGTGACATGCACGTGCTAGTCTTTTAACTGGAAAACAGCTATATAATAAAAAGCAAAATATTTGTCTTTGGTTTTTTATTAGTTTTATCACCACACTTAAACATAAAAATGTCTTTTATTTTTTTTATTCACACCTATGCTATCTGCCAGAAGCAAATTTAACAAACACAGCCGGAAGAACAGTCAGTCTGTCTAAAACCTTGCGAGCCAAATGAGAGATTTCTCACAGAGCAAATTAAAGCTGTGAATCGCTAAAGTTTATTTTTAGTTTTGTTTTGATGTGTTACAAAATACCAAAATCATCTAATAATCACGAAAATGCTGTGTAACTTGTGTGTGTTGATGGTTTAAATGTCATGTGTAAAGCGATTATCGTCTATACCGTCCAGTTCAGCAGGTGGTGGTGTTGCATGAACTGCCCATAAAATAGAAAGAAGAAGCAGCGATACGGTCTTAAAACACAGACATCTGGAAAGTTTCTATTCACTGAATTAATTTCGGATGATTTCACATTTGTACGTTTATTTAAATAACTGAGAAAGTGTTCATGTATTCAGTATTGAAAACTGACCCATTGCAACAAAAAGCAAAAGATCGATTATGTGTWCTTCATTATGAAATTTAATAGATCTCTTTGTGGGCTCAGTTTCCTATTCAGAATCCGCTCACACTTTTTAAATGTATTTAAATAAACTTTAAAAACAAAAATCAACTTATTCCTTAAAGAACAATACAGCTTTAATAGAAAACAGAAACGGTTTGCATCTTCTGTAAATACTCGTGTTTTGTGAGCATATCGCTTTTTCTTCTTTTTATTTTATGCACAAATGATGTACATTACTTGTACTACCACCACATGGTCTGCAGAGTGGAGCAGGAAAAAAGCATTACCACTTTGAATGATGTATTACATTAAAAAAAAAAAAAAACAATACAAGTTACCCAGCATTTCAATGTTTATTCAATGATTTTAGTAGTGTTCAATACTTCAAAACCGGAACGAAATATAGCTGCTTGAAATATTAGACAGAAAACTTCTGTGCTATTGAATTCATTAGAATCGAATCCACAATCTAAGTACGATTCACAGCTATGTATTTACAACCAAACTGAAACCAGGTACTACCTGAGTATATTATTACAGACAATATTGAAATATCACAGACATGACACTTCTATACAGATTATGGATTGTTAAATTGATTATCATGACTATAGTTAAGATCAAAGTAACTGCTTTGCAGTTAAGGTACAATATCGCTCACTTATACAGAATCTGTACCACGCCTGTCATAACTGCAGTACATTAAGCCTAAAATAGAGTTTTCTCTGGTATACTCCTAAACTGCTCGTCTTTCCTGAGAATGAAACTGCCTTCAACTCAATACAAATATCTCAATACTCTAAAAAAAAACCAATACCAAATCAGATGTGACTTTTTTTTGTTAGCTCCACTATATGTCATAAATGTGACTGACAGATTGGTCAGGTTAACCTGAGATTCAGAGTCAGAGTCGTATGCTCTATGAGTCGACTCAATCGAAGAAAAAAATTAATAAAAAAATTTGGTATCTGATTTCTTATTACGAACAGAAAAAAAGTAAACGATTCCTAGATCCTTAATCCTTTGCTGGGTACCAGCGCATCTGGCAGAACTAAGGTCACCTGACCTCTAACACAGAACATATGTAGGGTTGTGCTAATCGCTTTAGTGTTGCGTACGTGTCAGCATGGATCATCATTAAGTTTTATTTGCAAACGTTGTTTTAAGGGGGCTGCGGACACCCCGTGGAGGAGTTTAAAACGAATCACAAGAGGACCTTGATTGATGAGCCTTAATTACAGGACAAAACAGGACAAAACAGAACAAAACCAAAAAAAAAAAAAACACATTGATCCTAACTCTATTGTACACCGACTCAACAGCAGCAGCAGGGAAATTAATATACAAGGTGTCCCTTCATAGTGACATCACTTCATACTCTAAAAACATCTCAAATGATCGAAAATTTGAAGGAGATGTGTAAAAACAAACAAAGTTTAATATTTTACATTTAATTTGGTGTTGCTATGCAACAGAGGAGTTCGAAAAGCGTCTTCTTTTCAGTGATGAGGCCACATTTCATACAAATGGCAAAGTCAACAAGTATAATGTTCGCATTTGGAGAGAAGAAAATCCCCGCGCTACAGTTAAGCACATGAGGGACTCGCCGGATGTGAATGTGTTTGAGCTGGACTACTGACTTTGTCGTGTCGAGGCGGTGAGCATATTGAACGTTTGTGAAGCTTCATGAAATTGGTTATAAAATCTTTATCCGTTGTTGGAATTTTAATGAATAAATCTTAAATCTTATTCAATTTTGTGTAAACATATAGTTACGTAGATACTTTTATTTCAAATGATGTCAAGCCAAGCCCTCTCAAGCTCCGATCGTTTCATTGTCTGCTGTAATCATGTTTGTGTGCATGTAGAAATAACATCCACTGCCTGGCCAAGCAAAAAAAAAAAAAAAAAAAAAAAAAAAAACTAAGGAGATTTGAAATTACTGGGAATGGCTTGTGGCTGAACCTTCAACTCTGAGGAGGAAATGTGGTGTGAAAAAAAAAATCATGAATGGAGATCACTTGAACACTTGGTGAAGTTGCATGGTAAACAATATCAACAGCAAAAACCATTGGTATAATCCATCAGAGTAAGAATGGAAGCGTATGAAGCGATGCACCCATCATGCCCAGTGACCACTGTACAAGCCTCTGAAGGCGGTCTTATGTAGCTATCTAGGTGCTTGAATGGCCAAGTTATCATCACATCAATGGAGTTTGTCTTCCTTTATGTCACGGACATTTTTTAAAGCTCAAACTGTGAGTTGCGGCATAAGAAATCATTTTCACACATGAACTGGCCACAACATTGTGTACTGTAATCAAAGCTAAAGGTGACTCTTAAAAAGAGGGGGATTTTTTTTCTTTGGACATGCAGTGTATACATAATACCAATATTCTACCATGTCACAGCTGGGGTTCACCAATGGCTTTTTAATACATCACAGGTCTTATCTCCATCACGATACGGCGTTACACATATCACGTTCGGCCTCGTATCTCATCAGGCCACACGCAGAGTGTGCAAAAGCGAACAGCTCTGCAACAACAATATAAATCTCCAGAGCAGATACCCGTCCTGGAATCTCATATACACACTACACAGACAAACTGTGCTTTCTCTCCGATCGTCGTGTCTCTTACCCTCCCCTCGCATTCGTCTTAGGACACGCCCCTGCAGCTCCAGGAGCTTCAAAAATAAAGCTGCTGAACTAAGCCGCCTTTCAGCTCCACCTTTAAAGTATATATTTTTTTTAAAGTGCATTTTAATGGCACGGCATATTTACTCTGAATGCGAATGTGCCGTTTATGCGAACAATTTGACTGTCTAGGCCGGAAAACCGATAAATAGATAGCTGCCTTCTTTGGAAGTGTAGGAACCTGAAACGGGAGCTCGTCTAAACACTAACGTCATACTTGCAGGTTGAGACGTGCCTCAATCGGTATGGAAAGATTAGCCGGGTAACACGAGAGAGCAGCGCAAACACTGCACCAAAGAACAAAACTTACCAAAACGGTCTCTGAACCTTTCACATAGCTTGTGCGTCCGTAATTAACCATGAAACCCAAACAAACCTTTAGATAAATCCCAAGCGGGACAAAAGACAACAGTAAACCCTACTGTTGGAAGCTGAACCCCTTGATGATTCTACAGATATCAATAACAGTTTGGGAGATTATGTATAAAGAGCAAAATAGTTTGTGCTCTATTTAGGAGGGATGGGAGTTCCTGTCAATCAATCACAGTCACACTAGCTAATCGTATGCCTCTGGGAGCTAGTGTATGAGGAAGAGGGCGGATAGCACTTGTGTCCGAGTCTAAGCTTGCCTTGAGAAAAAGAAAGAGGAAAAAAAAAAAAACATAATAAGTTTGCTCTAAGCTACTGACTTTTGGTCTAAATTTATGAAAAAATGTGAATGTGAACCTCGCTCCAGCTCGTAAAAACGGTCACTGCATTTTTTTTTTTTGAAGGAATGTGCAACTAATTTCAGTGAGGTGAAAAGTTCATGTGTATCGATCTACAGTAGTTGTTAGAAATAACATTTAGGATGCATTCTTTCGCTGTTTAGTCATGTAATTATTTACACAAAATTCTGATTTGTGTGAAAGTATAATGTTAATCAATCAAATTCCATATCCATTAAAAAATCCATAGCCAATATTGTTACTTGATACACACATAACCCCAAAGCCAGCACCAGTATTTAGGTGTTGTTTWGACCCGCTTCCTCTTGGTGTTCCTGGTAAACCCCTGTTTACCTGTTTTWCAGCTCGGACGAATTTCCTGTAAATGTTGCTGCAACTGTAGTGCAGGTGAACTGCAGGAAGTGATGAACCTGTGCTGAGAAGTGTGTGTGAGCTCTGGACCGACCAACTAATCCGGCGTAAATATGAGCACTGAATGCTGCATGTTTTAGTTTGTTACAGCAGTTTGGTTTTGAAAGAATATCAGATATTCGTTACTATGGAAACGCTCTGCTGGAAGGCGTGAGCTAGGGTATCAGTGTGACGAGTTTCGCGGGCATGAGTGACGTCTGACAAGTGAGACTGCTGTTACCGACTATTACTAAACACACACACACACACATACAAAGAGAGAGAAATGTAAAGATGTTAAGATGTATATGAGACACAGCCAGAAAGTTTTTTTTTTTTCTAAAGCAACATTCGCAGGGATGTGAGAGGACGCCTCATTAGAATACAAAACCGATTTGTCCTGCTTTGTCATTTATTACTCACGTGATGGATTTGAAGGGGATGAAATAATTACATTACCCCACCTCCCTGTGTAAAACTAATCTGATCTGAACGCTGCTTTAAAAAAGGAAGCGAGTCAACTGCTGGTGTTCATTTGTTCTTCAACTAACCTTCAGTTTCTGTACCCTAACACTTCATCGAAGCTATACGCCTGGTGGATCCGATACGAAATAAATCAGGCTTTATCATTATACCCTGTATCTCGGCTTATCGGCTATACTCCAGAGTTTGTCTGAATGCAATCTTTAGCTTTTTTCCTTTAGGCAGGATTAGATTTGGACCACGGCCAGAGAAACTCCCTCCACACCTTCACACACTCGAGTGAGGCACTGGAAAATATTTAGAGGACATTTCTGTCTTTATGGAGCGCATGGTAGTGCTATATAACATCCCTGTGCTGAATAAGGAGAGTTTCTGCACATGCGTGTGTGTGTGTGTGTTTTTGTTTTTGAGAGCGACGATGCCTTTGGGCACTTCTGTACTGTGTCATCAGACAACAGAGTCGCAATAAATTTGATAAGTGTGAACTGACAGCTGCTGTTTTTTTCTGTGTGTAATGCCAAGCTAACCGGTTTCTCTCCCTCACACACACACGCACACGGCTCATTCCTTGCACATAACTCGTACAGGCGGAAATGATTAGGCTGTGCTATGTGCAACAGAAATAAATATTGATTGCTTGTCTTTCTCTCTCTCACAAACACACAACCTAAAAGGCAAGATGGGATGCCACTGTCCACTACACACACACACATACACATACTACATCAATACTCATCAATTCAGCTCTAGTTGCTCCATTCACAACACAGGCTATGTTTTATCATGCTGTTTGTGTGTGCGTGTGTGTGTTTGCACTTCACACATCCTTACATCATGTACTGTACATCACATCTGTAGTTACTGTTTTTATCTCTTTAGTGATACAGTATGTGCGTGTGTATGTGTGTTTCTTTGTGTGTGTGTGTGTGGACCAGATGATGAAGGTCCACTGTACAGTTCTCCTGGCTGGCAATTCCAAAATTCACCATGGCAACACGGTACAACACATTTTACCCAGAGTGCCCTGATGCAGAACAGCCAGAACAGAGTGTGGGGATCCTGAGGTATACCACACACAAATACGCACACACAAAAAAACACACACACACAAACAAACACACACACACACACACAAACACACACACACACAAACACACACACACACACGCACACAAACACACACGCACACAAACACACACGCACACAAACGCACACAAACACACACAAACACACACAAACACACACAAACACACACAAACACACACAAACACACACAAACACACACAAACTCCTCATCCCAATGGTTATGGAGCATTCAAAGGCAAAGCTCAAAGTTGTTGTTTTTTATGTTGAAAGTGAATTTGCTAACTAATAAAACTGTTGTAAAAACACTGTTGCTAGGCAACCAGGAAATACAGATGCTGTCCATAAGCTAGCTGCTTGCTAATGTTTGAATCAGCTATCTGAAATCGTGCATGCAGAGTGCTTATTAAGAACTTCTAGTTCAGATGGACTCTGAAGATTTACATGTGGAACATGTGGCCGTTTATCCCGTGGTTAAATAAAGCAGCCGTCTCATTCAAAGTGCACACAAGTGAACTGTAACGTACATTAGTGCATTCCAGGAATTTAAGCAATTCGCCATGACGACGTGACTCGAGCAGCCCATAATTAAACGCTGGGAATTGTGGTAATTAATCATTGCTCTCAGACAAACGAACAGAGTTTGACCTGGGTGTAATGAATGAGAAGCACCGTCYTTGTGTGTGTCAGTGAAGGAGGCGTGGCTTATGTGCCTGTCAGTGTTAATAAAGGAGGTGTGGCTTATGTGCTTGTCAATCTTATTAAAGGAGGTGTGGCTTATGTGCTTGTCAGTCTTATTAAAGGAGGTGTAATTTATGTGCCTGTCAGCCCTAATTTAGGAAGTGTGGCTTACATGCTTGTCAATCTTAATAAAGGAGGTGTGGCTTATGTGCCTGTCAGCCCTAATATAGGAGGTGTGGCTTACATGCTTGTCAATCTTAATAAAGGAGGTGTGGCTTATGTGCCTGTCAGCCCTAATATAGGAGGTGTGGCTTACATGCTTGTCAATCTTAATAAAGGAGGTGTGGCTTATGTGCCTGTCAGTCCTAATATAGGAAGCGTGGCTTATGTGCCACTCAGTCTTAATAAAAGAGACGTGGCCTTTTTTTTCCCTGTCAGTCTTGATAAAAAAGGCGTGGCTTATGTGTCTGTCAGCCGTAATGAAGAAGGTATGGCTTATGTGCCTGTTAGTCTTATTAAAAAATTWAAATTTTTAATTCTGATTCTAAATGAACTTCTCCTCTGCAGTAGAGGTAAGTTTAGGTCTTGCTTTCCTGGGATGGTCTTCATGAGAGCCAGTTTCAGCATGGTGTTTAATGGGTTTTTCAAATGCACTTGACAGTACTGCTCTTTCAAGAACTATTCCAGAACAGCCGACCTTCATGTGTTAAAATAACAACTGACTGTTGTTACTTAATTATCTAATGCCACATGTTATTTGACAGTTTTGAAAAAAAAAATCCAGTATTGTTCTACAATATAAACAATAAATAGAATTTAGACTGCGGATCCCAAACCTAATTGAGTTGTTTGCGGATTTATAATTCCCTGACTAGAGTCTGAATGGAGCACAGTTGTTTATTTAAGAGTATGTCTCTGTGCATGTGTGCATGCATGTGTGTGTGTGTGTGTGTGTGTGTGTGTGTACTGTATACACGCACTCACAGCCCAGGAGGACAGACTTGCTTGCTCTTCTCTTATATGATAATAAGGGGTGGGCCCCTGTTATGGGAATGAAGTACTCTAAGGGCCTCTGGTGTGTGTGTGTGTATGTGTGTGCGCACACGCACTGGGAGGGGTCTTTCCAGGAAAAGACTAGGCTAATATCTGCAAAAATGACGCGAGTCTCTCATCTATCGATCACTTTCAGCATTAGCGTCTAATGTGAAATATAAACACAAAAAGCAAAGCAAAGCTTTGTATTATAAACGCCTACTGTACATGTTAGAAGACCGCACTAGATTGCATAAAAAAATAAATCTCTCGTACACACACACCAAACATCTTAACATGCCTTCTCCTCCTATGTACAGCATCACTTCACTTCAGTAAGCGTCTACATAGCTCAGAGAAGGAATGTTAGCTCAGCTCTGAGGCATGACAGATCTTCAGAAGTCCATACTACAGATATGACTCACTTTGCCTTTAACAAAGACATCCACACACGGCAGGTATGTGTGCGGCGTTGCTGGCGTCAGTCAGGTTGGAGATTAGATTATTGTCTGCCAGAYGCACCAGCATGCTGACATGGGTTTTTAGCCACACGCATACACGGCATGATTGTTTCATGTGAAGGAASTAGTTCCTATTAAATCTGCTCGCTCTTTTTTTTTTCTTGTCCGGGTCAAGACATAAAACAAGAACGGTCATGCCTTACTGGATAACAAGGCATCGCTGATGCAGTACTCTGTCGTTTTATTTCGTTTTTTAACTCTGCTGACCTAATTACAGGAGATCATATGCAAGATCTGTAGAAAGCCAGAGATGGCTGAGAAAAGCCTGAGGGTAGCGTTAGCTACTGAATAAGTATTGTAAAACAACATTAAAATGACAACAGATGTGGTCCATTTTCTCTTGATTCATTGCTTTAAATACTATAGCAAATAGATAAAGAAAGAAAGAAAGAAAGAAAGAAAGAAAGAAAGAAAGAAAGAAAGAAAGAAAGAAAAAAAAGCAAATAGCTTCACCCTGAAATAAGGAGTCAAGCCACTTTGCTGGTCAGCCTGGAATTTTAAATGCATCATCTTCTCTAATGATTCATTCAATCCACGGTTACACAATCTCCACCGGGGTTCCCAGTAACATGTTTGACCTCCAGAAAGAATGTGAGCCACTTCCTCCAGCTGTGAGCTGTGAGTCTTCACCCAGACATCACAATACCTTCCTGTCTAATGTGGGCTGTGTACAGTGTTGCTTTCTCACGGCTAGACGTTTGTAAAGGCAGCTTTCACATTAGGCACTACTGATCTGTACCGTTATCAAGAACGATTACTTCCCTCACTGGCCAGCGCTCACAGGTTTATAATTTTGTTGTTGTTTTTTTTCGCTCTCCACTTTCAGGTCTGCTTACATTTTTAAACTCTCCAATACAGCGGGTGGCAGTCTGCACCTACGTGGTTTGTGAGCTACCATTAAACACAAGAAGAGAATGAGTACGTTAACCTTTGCGCTGTGCCTAATAATAATGATATTTCAGAAAAAAGGGTCAAAAGGAACACTCGTATGCCTTTGTACCATCACCTAATGTTGTGTAGATCGGCACTGATGACATCGCGTCTAAACTGCGATCTACTTCCATTTACTTCCATACTTCCAATSAGATACACTTGCTTGTATTCTTCTCGAAACCACCTTTGGTAGTGTACTTCTTGAGCTCATAACGCATCTGTTCTCACTAATCAAAATGAACCAGACTTTGGCGTCATGTGCTATAATGTGAAAACACCCCAAGATATTTTTTTTACTGCATGTAAAATCACTGTGCAAAAAATTATTGAGTGTCATGAAGTTTACACGTTAAATTCACTACGGCATGTTCGAAATCAACACAGTTGTGAACAAGGTGGAAAATTAGGACGMGCTATCCAGCTAGGTGTAATCAGTTCAAATCAAAGAGGCTTACTGACAAAACAATATTTCCTAGACTTGCTATAGGTGCCTGAAGCACTAGGCGAAGTGATAGACGACTCTCCGTGGGCTGGAGCCCAGGTCACGAGCTGGTTGCTGGCACTGCCGACTGAAAAAAAAATCTCATGTGACTTTTCTATGTGCAATATTTAATCATACTAATATCGCAATTGGGAAACAACAGGCTTTTGGAAGGGAAGCAACAAAGCAACATAATGACAAGATTTTTCAGGAAAAAATAAAAAATGTAAAATTCTCGACACCCCTAATTTCTTCATATTAAATACAATTATATAGATTAAATTAAAGAAATGGGAACAAATGTTTTCCCAATGGTTGCCGCATGATATGGTGTCAAAATCAGTTGTTTGTGTAACAATCTCAGCAGCAACCACATTTCTCCTCCTGATCATCTGTCATCATCTGCACCTGTTTCTCACTGGTGGTTCATGCCTTAATTTAGATGTTTTTTTTTTTTTTATTCTTGAATGATTCATAGGTTAACGGTGTGGCTTAACAAACAAAAAACATTCCCCTGAAACTGGTCGAGAACAGCGACCGGACTGTAAATGAGAGACAAAAACTTGCCAAGAAGAGAACTATTCCTCAACTATTCCGCTCTTCATTTAAACTTGTGTTCATGTTCAGAGCCAGAAGACATTCTATGTGTGGAAAGCTAGTATGGCTTTATCGGTTTGGCGAGCACAGACGAGAGGTGCCAAGATCCATCAGATAAAGGCTTGAAGTCAGACAGCAAAATCTATTAATGTTTGTATAGGATGAAGAAATGGACTAAAAGCCAACACACTTTTTTTTTTATCTTAAAGGTGCAGCCACCAAGTTTTCCAAAATCATCCTACTTCACAGGTGATATTTCTTCAACCAATGCTGATACCTAATACTGTAATATCGATGTTTTAGCAATGAGAAGACATCTCTTTCTCTGATGTCTCAAATTTTCATATTATATGATCATGTAGGATCAATCCACAATGTTGAATGTATAACTATCTCACCATTTCTGCTCTAAATCTCCTGTGCCTCCCTTTTTCTTCTCCTCCCTGGACATCCTCAGGCATACACTCCCCTACAGGCAGCTGAGTAACGATGACAGCCTGGTCCAGTGTGCATGTGTGTGTGGTGTGTGTACGTGCGGAGCATACTGCAGTGGGCATGTGTGACTCATGTACAGCGCTGGGACGTGTGCGGAGCTGAATATATCAAATGAAGCCGATCAACGAGCTGTCGACGCGGGCCACGCTGAATTGAAGCTGCAGTGAAGAGGAGTGTGCTGGAAGGTTGGAGGGTGAGAGCCGCACTTGAATTAGGAGTGAAGCACCTTCAGCCTGCTGAGCTTTCTCGTTTCATTAGGCGCTGAGCGGCAGACCCGGCTTAGTGGCTGAGAAACACAAGAGCGCATGCTAGCTCAATGGGCTCCCCTGCTGACTCCTTGGAGGCCTTTATTTTTCTACGAGTGTGTATATTTTCTTGAYGTTACGAGCTAACAGGATGAGGGACGGGCTACGGGGGGTCCTGAACTTCACAGGCTCTTTCTGTAACAAGAGAGCGCCGAGGACAGTCTAATGAGGAGTGACGACACCCCTGATGAAGGGGAAATGACACGAGGCAGGGGCTCCTTGACTCCGGTGTAGAGCCGGGCGGAGGAGGCCTTCGTCGTTTGCGGGGGCGTTGTGTTTGTGGTTCTTTCTTATTCGCTCTCTAGCTGTGTTCTATGTCCTAATTAAAAATCTGATTAATAAAGTCTTGGAAATGTGCAATTTCAGAGGAGCTGTGCAGGGATTAAGGGACTTGTAAAAGAAATCCAGACACACATGATTATGCAC
>QMIH01000718.1:87564-101464 GCA_003987875.1 Clarias batrachus | reverse complement strand
CACACACACACACACACACACACATACACACACACACACACACACACACACACACACACACAGTCTGGGGTCAGACGGAGGTGGAGAAACAGGAGGGACGAGCGAGATGAGAAAGAGACGTTACTGTACGCTTGCACAAAGAGTGTCTGACCGTTCCTCCTCTCCTCTTTCTCTCGTTTTTTCTAAAGCGCTTTGAAATCTGTAGGCTGCTGCGGAGCTGAATGAATGTCTTCAGACTGATGATATCTGCACTCTGCGTGCTGGGCTCTCTGATGAGGCTCTCTATACTCAGGAGGGCGAGCTGATGGGTGCTTTGTGAGAAAGATCATTACAAACTGCATACTGGAGTGAGATACAAAAACATGGTGTAAAGAACACTGTGGRTTATACATACACTCTTCCACTATGTAGGCAGTATGGGGTCACAATTAAAAAGATTAGCGTGGTGCTAACTCGGCGGGTTTACGTTATGAGTTCGGGGGCAGCGGAGACCTTGAGTAAGTGTTCGAGGGAGGGGGGAAAACAACATAGTTTTACATTAGCAGCATGTTAACGTAAAAACGCAMTGAGGTCATGACTTAAACTGATATTATGCCCAAATTATCTGGCAAGTTACCCGTTTTGTGGCTTTGGTTTTACACTGACTGAACAAAGACAACCAAAGCAGCTTTATAAGCTTTATAAGTGTATGTTAAATTTATGAATGTATAATTATAATCCAAATTACTTCTACAAGAAAATGACCCATGATGACACCAGACTATGGGCTGAAGAGCTGGTTCAGCGAGACGACATCCTTCTGAATGTCATATCAGAAACCGTATAAGAACGTCCTTATAATTATTCACCACTGGCATGGTGTAATATAAGAGTGTGATGATTCAGAGAGTTTTAACACCTATTAGTCCGTTTGCTATGTCTGAATCAGGATAAAAAATGATGCTTTTGGTTTGTTTGGGTTTGCACTGCAAATAATTAAACCTTCAGAAAAGAAAGAAAGAAAGAGCTGACAGACTGTTACATCTGAAAACTGAAAAAAAGTTAAAGTTTGTAATAATTCCAATCTTAGTACAACATTAACTAGTTTGTGAATGCATCCATAGTTTTTGTTCTTTTTCTTCATTTAAATGTCCATGAGGTTTTGCATTTCTGCGGCACGACAGTTTTGACCAACCGTATGTCTCTCAAGTTTGGAGTTTCAGATCAAAAGCTTGTGTGTAAAGGTCCTTTTAAAGGTCCGTAAAAGTGCAGTTTTAAATTTCATGTATTTAACATTTTAAGTGAACACGAGTTTCGGAGCTCCCCCAAACTGTGTGAGTGTTAATGCTCCAGCTGAAATACCCCTCAATACTCCTCACACTCCAAATTTGCTGTTTCAGTGTCTATGTAAAGGAGCTGCGCCTTTCTCACAAACCACGCCCTGCCCGAGGACAGCGGAGTCAAGCGACGAGCCAGGAGAGGCGGGTCTTCTGATATGAGATCACATTAGTGATATAATTATATAATTAAATAAATTTAATAAGCGATGCGTCCATTTTGATACAGGAATCAATCCAATACTGTAAACCCACCGTACCGCAATGATGTCAGCTAGACTAATGAACAGACTACAAGAGAATGACTGCAATCAGGAGACATTACAGCACAGATTACAAACTGCATCGTTCTAAGGATGAACCACAGCAAGTATGATACAAGTAGTTTGATAAACCATCTTCACTATAGACCTGAGAATGAAGAGTTTCAAATGCTGGCTAGCAGGGAAAAATGTTTTATGAAAACGCTATGCGAGTGAAAAACAGCTGCTCTTGGCTCAGTAAATTGTTCTTGATGATCATCAGCTATTGTGGGTTTTTTATGTTGTTCTTGATTGCTTTTTCACCTAAACTTTACTCCAGCCACTGTTTCTAAAACTTAACTATCTACACCATTATAAAGAACTGGCCGAGTAGTCTGGACACATTTTGCTTTTCATGGACACGGATTCAAAACCGGGGAAACATAAAAAGAGCTAAATGAAATGTTCCATGATGCCACAATACTTAGTGTTTTTTTTATTTATTATTTTATATTTTATTTTATTGGGATCAGAATCGACCTGAAGTACTCATGTGGAAAAAAATGATATTGATGCATTAGGAATAAACCTCCCATATTTGTCCTGGCAAACGGAATACATTTGGGGTATGGGGGGGGGATCACATTTGAACCCTTTTACTTTTCATCTTCATGCCTGAATTGATTTTGACTCGCTCGGATAAAATCACTGCGCAATAGAATAAATGTGAATATAAATAAAATCCACCTTCTAAATAATATCTGTTTCTCAATAAGCAAGAAATATAAAATTACAATGTAAATTAAGGCTTTATGCTATTGTACTGTAAGAAAATAAAAGAAAATAAGCTCTTAAACTTCAATCCTTCAACTTTTGTTATCAATACTCAAATACGTACACATCCTTAGAGAACTTCAGTCAGTCCACTTGGCCTCATGGCTGCAGGACATCTGGGATTTTGACCCGCTGTTCTTCTGTAACACAAATACAAAACATGCATTGATTAGAAATAATTGTTATATGCATGCAAATATGCTGAGATAACACTGAAAGTGTTATGACAGCTGGGAGAGACATGGCCAAAGACGTGCAACATAGAGGGAACTCAAAGGTAAACCATACAGATAAACATAAAAAGAAMATTCACAGCATTCCTGACACTGCTTCAGCTTATTTCCTTCAAGGCCTCCCTTTCTCCCCCTCTGTGCAGCTTTTGGGATCAGCTGGTATGCGGCCGTGACCCTAATAAGTACCTGAGTCCCGGCGATGGAGCTGGAGTGGGAAGAAGGACGGTGGGAGGAAAAAGAAAAATGTGAAGAGGAAAAGGAAATACGAGAGAAAAGGAGGGGGGCAAGGAGAACCTAGAGTAGGAAAACGCACATGCTGCTGAATTACTTCGAGAAAGTGTGGCAGTACGTGCGCTGCTCAAATCCCAGTAGTGATCAGCAGCTTTCATTAATTTCCTACACGCCGCCCTGATAATGCCTGCATGTGCAAACTGCTACTAGGACAAAACATGAAGATGAAAAGCTCTTTTCTGATGAGAAAGCTCAGCTCCTTTTAGTTCACCTGATTTAAATGGTGTTCAATAACAACCATGCTACCACATCTCTGCTTTTAATGTGAGGTTTAGTCTTTACACAATTATATCTATCTAATCTAGACAAAAACAAGCTTCAAAATGGATCAACAAAAATGKGTATTTTTCAAWTTTTTYCTGGAAAAGTTCTGAACAAGCTCTACATTTATTATAACTAACCCACCGGGCTAGAAAAACCAAGTTAAAGCTAATTAGCTAGTTAAAGCTARAGCTGTTTTTGATATCCTCTTCTGAGAATGTTTCTGTTTGCAAGCTCTTAAAAAGTCTTTAATGGATYGGACMGCAAACTGGYAGAATCYCAAGATCACAGAAAGTAGGAGAGCTTGTCAAGAAGGTTGTCGGTACGTTGTTGTCACTGACTGAAAACATCAGCAATAAATTATTCGTGGATCATAGCGTTTAGTTTGGAGTTTCTAATTGGTTTGCACCTTTTTGTTCCAGGAAACTTCCCAAAGTATCACAAGTTGAACCATTTAAGAATTAGACAGCAATCTGCTCTCGTAAACATGTGACAACACCAGCCAGATGATGGAGCCATGATTCCCAACCAATACAACGCTCACAATGCAAAATATAGGGTGGCCGTATTGTTCATTTCTACCATTTGGGAGTCAGCCTTATAAGGAATGACTTACATTTTATCTCATTACACATCTGAGCAGTTGAGGGTTAGGGGCCTTGTTCAAGGGCCCTGAAAGTGGCAACTTGGTGGTGCTGGGGTTCKAACCTGGAACTTTTTAACCACTGATCATCTCCTGGTATTCACATAAATGTGGACCCCATTTACATACAGACTGATGGGAAGAGGTCAAGCTCGGCGTTAGYCTAAGTGCWAATTTTTTGGCTAGCTRCGCTGAAATTCAAGGACATGACATTTTGTAGGGCGTTTGTAGTMGTTGCTGYACAAARKTAATTGCACAGAAAATSAAATTGTAATACAAACCCGTCCCATCTGCAACGACATTTAAGACTGTAMAGAACCGGTTTGTTATTGACGTGACGCGTGTCCCAGATGATGAAGTATGCGAGCTGATAGGAACATCGTGCTGCGCTCAGGTAGGAACTGAAAGGAACATCGTGCTGCGCCCCGCATACTGGCCCCCATGGTTTGCACCAACAATATATTCCACGTMACATTCAAGYTTCATTTGTTTTGGGTTTTTTTTAGTCCTGAAGTATATTGAACATGASCTACGGACTCAGAGACTCATGATAAAACTGTCCAATCAAAAGCCTCATTCATCAGTGYATTGTTTGTTTTAACAGAGCGGTGTGTGCRTTTGGTTTTGGTGACCAGGAAAGAGGTATTTGAATATCAGTAAAAACTATTTATATGAAGCATAAAGWGAGATGTCGGATACGAATAAACATATGAGGCATACGAGATGTACACATTCAGAAGCCTTCATGCAATCACATCTAGTGCCATTATTTGCTTTTACCCAATATTAAATACTCTATATAATGTTTTTAGTTTGAATACAAAATGGTACGTAGATACCTGTAAGATACCCTTCAAYGACAGATAGCGCCTTTATTTTTTTCTCCAAGTGGTTTAACCGCTATATTCCTGTGTAGGTTTTTTTTTGCCCTTTTCTGTTTCTCTATAATTATGCGGCAACATCATAAATATTCCATTCAGATAATAATGTCATCCATCTTGCCTTAGGAATTGTTGGTGCCTTATACGGAGAATGTTTGATTGTTCATCCTGCTCTGCTTGATCAGGCAGTAACAGCGCTGAAAACGATCAGCTACAATGTCTGGATGTGGGTAAATTATTTACACACCCGTCTGCCGCTGAGCTATGCGTGTCCGAATGCGCGTGTGTGTTTAAATAATAGTAACACTGACTTTTTCTGTGCGTATGATGCGTGTTGGTTAACACGGTTTGTGCACTGACGCACTGAGAAATGGCCGGATTGAGACCGTAAAAAGAGCAGGATACAAATGAAAAAAAAAACAAAACAATTTAAATAGCCTCTGTAGAGAGAAATAAAACACCTAAATGGCAAAACAATACAGTTCCCTAAGCATCATCATAATACCAGCTTGAGAAATAAACACATAGCATACGGCTGTGAAAGCACTCATTCTRTGTATGAAACCACTGAAATGTCCACTGCATGTTTATCAGGCTCGCACTCGAGTCTTCATACTCTGAATGCTTTCGTGAGTTTCTATCGTTTATCTGGATGATCTTGAGATGCAACGTTTGGTCATGCTCCAGATTCAATAACCGGTCGAGTTGGACTCTTCGGTATGTCAAAGTGCACTTCTGAACTGGTTCAGATCATTCATCTTAGACTACAGTGTCACATTAAGAATGCAGAATGCATTCCAAATAAGTAACTAGTGTACACTACAAAAGGTATGCATCGAATCCATCAACATTTTATTATCTTAAGAGGTTTGAATACTTAATTTAGGACATGTTCCAAATAACTGTCAAGTGTAACAAAAACAAGCATCAAATTCATCCACTTCATGCAACCTTAATATACCGGATCTAATCTAGGACGTGTTCCAGATCAGTAACAAGCCTACACTACAACGACGGACACCAAATTCACCTGAAACATTCAATCTGAAGCTACATAGCCAGATGTAGCCAAGTTTTCAAATTAGTACCTCGTGTACACTACAGAGATATGCACACATGTAACTGCAATGGCGTTTTCACATTAGGCACGATTGATTTGTACTGTCCCTGGGAACGACTTCTTCCCCCTCCCGTCTCCCAAGCGGGCATGCACATTGCGTTTTCACACACTCCCAAACAGCAGGTGGCAGCACGCACCTACTTGGTTAATGAGCCRGCAATAAACWCAAGAGAAGTAAAGAGAACATGGTCCACACCCTTCATGCWATGCATAAAATTACTGATATTTTGGTAAATATTGTGTCATGAGTAATGCTCTCGTGTGTCTTCCTACTTTATCAGCTACTAAGAGTTTGTATGCATCGTTGACGGTTGAAGCTAAAAATAAGCTGATCAGCTTTAATGTAATCAGTGACACAGGTTGAAGTCCACATACGTCTGCCTGTCTTTCTACATGGCAGAACACTTATTAATACAAAGGAATAAAATTTTCCAGTTTTTGTGTATCTTACGTCAATTTACGCCAAGTAGTACTTTTGTCGTGAGGCAAATACACTCCCTGTTCGGTGATCGGAGATAAAACACAGATGAGAAATTGAAAAAGCAGAAGGGATAAAAAAAACCGACTTAAAAAGACTCCAGTTCGTTAAAATTTACTTGTATGCTTTTATTCTAGCAGTGAAAATATTATCTAATTYCCAGTAAAAATATTCGGTTTATATTTTTCCAATTAATATCTCTTGGTGCATTTTGTTTACATTGAGCAAGTAGCTTTTTTTTAAGTAAATTATTATATTATTATTAAATAAACATTTTGACTTGAGCACATAACATAACATCTCAGCTTGGGTATTTTTGGGTGTACTGCTGCGGATATATTTGACACATCACATTACTACTTGGTATTTGCGCCACGGTTTCCGAACATATGACACAAACAGGTTTTTAAATTCCCGCAGAAAGAATAACCAATGTACGAACAAAAACTTTCACTTATTTATGTACATAGCCATGTTGGTCAGAGGATGAGATTGGCGCGTACTACACGCACACAGAGATTTCAGAGRAGACGGACAATAGACCACCTTTTCTCAGAACCAGTGCTCACACTACAAAAAGATTTATCTGAAAGATTACATTTTAAGCCAGGGTCTGATCTAGCGCAATTTTCAAATGAAGCAACTAGCGTACACTACGGAGATCAGCACCAACATTATACAATCTTGAGATACAGAGTCTGATCTAGAACATGTCCCAATTTATAGAACTAGTGTAGCTTCACAAAGAGCATGTCTGAATGAGTCCACATCAAGTCAAGTAGTCTTTTATTGTCATTTCAACCATATACAGTTCAGTACACGGTGAAACAAAACGCCGTTCCTCCTGGACCAAGGTGCCACATACATAGATGTAACATTACAGAAACTAACTAGCTAACTAGGACACCTAAATAGCTGGCTATCTAAGACAAACCAAATTGACACCACGAATGATAAAAAAACGATTCTAAAAGTCCTATACAAAAGACATTACTATACAAAAGATAACACGAGACAACAAAGTGCACGTGCAAATGTGCAAAACAGGAGCAGCAACACGACAACATGACACAATGCAATATACTGTGATGATGTAGTATGGAATGTCACAGTCTAGGCAGTGGTGGCTCGGGTGGTTGAGGCTCTGGGTGCTTGGACATGGCCCTTAATGCTCTTCCCACACACAATCATTCCATTATTGTCCGTCCCAAAGCCTGGATGAGAAAGGAACTAGTGTCCCGGCACCATAAAATCTCCACCATTGTTACAGAAATAACATTTTGCTGGGAATCCCTTGCTGCGCTCAACAACACTAGAGGAAACATTTAGGATACGTTCCAAATGATTTACAAATGTACACTAGAAAGCACAGCCCTTAACTTGTCCACTTTAAACAATCCTAAAATACAATGTTTGATTTAAGACACGTTCCAACTTTAATCATGAGTGTAACCTCCATCACAGAGATGATGATGTCATTGTCATTCGTCTTCGACTGTAGGGTCACGATCTGGAAACGTTCCAAATAACCTGGGCTGTGCCCCCAATGTGAGAAGAGGAGCGGTGTATTTGGACATGACGTATGTGACAGATCCAGGCCATGGCTCGATCGGGCTCACGTGGGGAGTAGGTCTCTCTCAGTCATTGGTGTTTCCACATGCAGTAACGTGAGCACGAGGGTAGGAGTGATTTACCGCAGCGTGGATCCGCACGGCTCGAGCAGCACACTTCAAAGCATCCCTAAGCCCTTAGGTTTACGAGACTCAGCAACTCTTTGAGAGCCATGCTGTAACCACAGTCTTCCCCTTCTTCCTCCCTCATTCACTGAACGCCAGATGGACGGAGCAGAAAAGCCGGGAGAGCGGCGGGCCTGCTGGGTGGCCTCGTCCCAAACCATCTACAACCACTCAACGATCACGACTGAGAAAGCTGCAGAAGATGCTGTTAAAACAATACATGTACATATTCTACAAGTGTATGGATTGGTTATGAATCAACATATCGTATCTTTTGGTGTGTACYKTTGCAGGAAACGCAGCTAGCGTGTGATAGGGTGATTACTGTCCGTTACCATCAGTGCTTCCTATGACTTCTTTTAAACCAAAGCAATTTGTGAACAATTACAGTTTTGACTTATTGAAAGAATGTCAGGAACAAGACGCTATTGTAATGAAGACGCTGTTTAAAAGGAAGGGCAGGACGGGATCACCCTCCCCCGCGTGCACTCTTTCTCTTTCGTTCCTTGCTAGCCAGTCATCCATTGGTCGTTTGTTCCCATGCCAGAAGGCAGAAACTTACAAAGGCAAATATTGACTGCGAGCAGGCAGACTCCCAACTGTCTGTGTGTACAGTGTGTGCGCTTGTAGTCGAGCCCGCTCAATGCTGCGACAATGAAAGACATTAAAAAGCCATTAAGTCTTACTCTATGCTCACACTAGCGTGTGGAATTGCGACAGATGACCGTTCTAAATCATTTCTGTGCTAATGGCAAGTGAAAAATGAAACACAAATTGACACTTTCTTTTATTTCATGCAAATCACGTATGATGCAATAAAGCAATGAGTACATAAACTTGCCATGGCACATCCTATAGAGCTTTAAATAGTGTGTCTTTGCGGGGTGCGGCGTTTTTACAGTTCCCTTGTCACAAGTTTGGTTTCTGCCAGCATTTAGTTTCCATTTACTATAGGGTGCTAGGAAAAATAATATTATATATATATTTTATATATATACAGTACACACACACATCTCTCTCTCTCTCTCTCTCTCTCTCTCTCTCTCTCTATATATATATATAAAAAAAATCAAAATCTGTAACTGTGGTCCATAGTTAACGTACATCACACTAATTAGTCCATTATTTTACTTTTGCTTAACTAAGCAATTATATATAAACTACAGTGGTCAGTAAATTATTAATAAAAACACTTAACATTAACACACACGTTAACGTTAATGCAACACATTCAAAGTACCCAAGTACTTTCTGACGATGGGTCTGTACTTCCTCGATGTAACACAAGGCATGTCTGATTAGACAAATTCTGGAATCTGAGGTTGTACAAGCACAAACAGTTTTGGGAAGAGTTTAAGAATCACAGAACTGATTCCATCTACTGTATAGCTCCCAATACTCAAAGCGTTCTCAGGAGTTGTTTTTGTTTGCAAATCTCCARTTTCCGGTTTTGGAATGYGTCTGGTCTGATGCACCCTGTGTCATGTTAAGGACAAGAAGGGCTTTTGAATTTGTTTCCATTTCCAAATCATGTTAACACTTTAAGGACTTTAATAAAATTTATTACAAGCTTTAACTCGATAATGCTGTCGTACAAATGCTACAACTATTCATATTCATTGAAAATTACGCACGTGTACAACAATTTAATCATTCATTAAATCTTTCATTCATCCATTTTATAAAGGAATATGAGAAACATCAAAGACAGATTTGGTGCCACATTAAGTAAAAATATTAGTAGTCATGCAGAGAATAGTGTTTGTGTTATTGTAGTAGATTCACACGGAATACAAAATCGATTGTTTTAAAAAATAATGAATTTTGATTTTTAGATATTTGCATTTGCGGTGCACAGCATCCTGTGTGGTAGCTTGTTCAGTATGCAACAAAATCTCAAAACGCTGATGCTTGCTTACAAAGCTAAAAACGGCCGGGCACCCACTCACCTCTCTCATCCCATCACACCCCGCACAGGAACACGTTTCCTTCKATCCTCCAGCAGTGCTCTCAGAGATAGATGCAGACTGTTTTCTGTTTCTGGCACATAAGTATTGGAATTAACTTCCTTTGAATCTCAGTGCAGCCGAGTCTCTGCCATTCTTTAAACGGCGACTAAAAATCTACGTATCTGTTTCTTCAATATTTGGGTTAATCTCTCCTCCCATTATTTAAAAAAAAAACTTTTTGTAAGTCGCTCTTTTTGTATCGCAATACGAATCGAATCGGCACATATATATSGTGATAATACCGTATCGAGTTATCGTCAATGATTCCCACGACCAAATCAATTAAATTAAATGGACAAAATTTCCCACCAACTGCCTTTGTTAAACGATTTAGTGTTGTGACTCAGTTACACTAGTATTTCTATTTYAGTCCAGAAAAGCAGTAGGGGAGTCAGATCCAAATTCGGACAGTAAAGTTTTAATCCTTTYCAGACTGTTACAAAGGATTACAACCTTACTGTCTGAATTTAGATCTGGTTCCTCTACTGGTCTTCTGGATTATCAAGATTAGTTAACACTTAAAATGTAATGTTGAAGATTTTCCGAATTTAAGATGCGGCTCAAAACAATGGCAGAAAGCAAGACAGAGGTCGTCTGTGTGTTTAACAAAGCTGTGTGTGAAATGTTTTAGCACTGGCTTAGCAACATAGTCAATGATGGACTGTTCTCTAAAGTGGATTTTTTTTTACTTAACTACGTTATTTATCTATGTTACTCGCATCATAAAAAGCTCCCAAAACAGTAAACGTGGTCATGTGACCAAAAAGCTGCAACAGAATCACAGTGTCCAATACAGAGACTTCTCTGTGTTTTCTTTCCCAACCCAGGCGGATGGATGAATGAGGCTTTGCTGACCTGCTGTGTTCACCCGGACCTACAGTACTCTACGACACGCTAAAGCCCAGAACGTTCTCTCCCAAACACAAACCAGAGCTCCTGATACAGATCTGTCTCGAAGGCTATGAGACAAACAATGCTAAYGTCAGCAGTTGGGTTTACAACACTGAGAGGGAAAAATGCCAAGCTAAATGAAGCGCTGAAAACGACTGAGAACGTTCCAGATCTTTCCCGGCGASCACACATCGCCCTGGTGTCGTGGGATCACTGGATTTCGAGAGGGTGTTTCTCTCCCTGATATTGCCTGATTGCCTATATATTGCCTATATCCCTGATATTCTTATGCACGTTTTAAAAAATAAATATTTTTTGGTTGACATGTAAAAATATGAGATAAAAGGTGATGGAAATAAATGAAGTGTAGCAGTGGGAACAGAGCCAGGCTGGGTCGCTTGTATGCCGTGTCAAGCCAAGGACAAGTTCCCAGGCCTGATCCAGGAGATCCTGAAGATAGCTGTGTTTTTTTCTTTTTTTTTCTCTMAGACACATTGCTCTTCTCAAGAAGGGTGGTTTATTATGCCTGATTAGATAAATAATTTTGGAAATCTGTGCACTAGAGTTTGGTTTGGTCTAGGTTTTGATTTGGTTTTATTATACTGCAGCACTTGATCACTTCTGATTTGTCAGAAGGAGTTGATTAAAGATTAATCTTCAATTATTTGTCACATGGAGCAGACAGGGTTAAGGGACTTGTTCAAGAGCTCAACGGCGGCAACGTGGTGGTGCTGGGGCTCAAACCCAGAGCCTTGACCGATTAAGCCACCACTGCCCCTTATTCACGATAAGAGCACCTCTGACAACTTTAAGCCTACTCGTGCTGAGTACAAGTCTGCCTGTGTGGTCGTAAACAGAGACTGGAAGGACACTGGACCCAGATGGTACACAGTCTGCCCTCGCCGGAATGTCCACCACCACGCCAGCTGCCTTGTTCACACGCGGCTACAGGCAGGCGCACACAACGCAACAAAATCTCACCCTCGTGACCAATAAGATATCACCATAAGGAGCTCCTGCTCTCTTACATGGAACACCAAACATCCAGCTCACACAAGTCATGATGAATTCAGCTGCACTTGATGAAATCAACATTACGAAACAACAGAAGAGARAATCGCCTCGACTCCAAAGAAGGTCTCCCCCCAGCACAAGTGACATCGAATCATCATTTACATTTTCGTTATTTGGCAGACGCCGTTATCCAGAGCAAACTCCAACAGTGGCAGCTTGGTGGTGCTGGGGATTGAACCTGGGACCTTGCGATCAGTAGCTCAACACCTTAACCAACAAGCTATGAAGTTAGATTTGTCATTATACTCGTATTAATATGTTTGTGTTTTGACCAATTAGCCGGGTCTTGTTTACTGAGTTTAATATGACGTGGTCATGTTTTTTCACCCCCCTCACATTGTAGCTTGAGAATGACTCAATTCCGAGTGCACTTCCTGGACATGCTGATTGCACAGAGTGTCTGAGAGATCATTCAAGCTGGAGTCACAACCTCCCGGTCTGTAGTGCTGCTTCTTACCCACTGAGCTACCCCCTGCCTCATGCCTGCTGTATGAAAACCATTAGTCACAGTCATCCGGTTCTCCTTGTGCCTGTCACTGCGTTCACTCTGCGTCAGTGTATCGCTCTCCATTATTACACACTTGACAGCTCTTTTGCACACTCGACATTCAGAAGCTAGCACGAAAAAACTCCACTGTCGAGCGCAATTAGCTAGAAACGTGTAGTGGTCATGGTGCGTTCTGCACACTTCGTTTCACCGTGAGTTCAACACAAAACACTGGAGAACGTGAATCTCTTCAGCTTTCTCTTCGATCCTTCTTTCTGTTCTCCTTCCCGAAATGCAGCTCGTGTTAATTACTAACTCCGGCAGTTATTTGCAGACAGTTTGGCCTGGCAGGGTGGTTAAGGCAGACAGAGAAGAAGGAGAAGGAGAAGAAGAAGAAGAATGAAAATAAATAAATAAATAAATAAATAAATAAAGGATGTTTTTTCAGTGCTAAGCCAGTGATTTGACATGACGTTCAAACCACAGCCCGAAGAGACACTGACAAACAACACACGGCATACCAGCAAGCCCGAAGCCTTGAAGCCACTGTATTAATGTGGTCAAAAATTTAATTAGCCAAGAGAATAGTTCCATAGTGGTTTTACTTTATTGGGGTAAGCGACCAGTCAGATCCAGGGTCCATTTTCTCTGTCTTTTTTTTTTTGTGGGACCAAATATGCAGGACATCTCACGTTTCTGCCGCTCCACAACTCGGTCGCTTGGTACAATGAGTGTCTCGTGACTCAGTTTAACATTTTGTTGTAAAGGATAACGCTGAAATCCGAAATACACTGCATTTTTGGTTCACTTTCTTCAGTCAATTCTGAGTCAGATCTCCTTCTGAACTCGGGGTTACTTTTAATTTCTCTATTTTATCCATCCGTTTAAAAACTACATATTTAGTTTAACTATACACTTTACAATTTTTTCCCCATTGTAATGAAATCGTTTTATTTTAGGTCATGAACGTGTAAGCATTTCACTGCATGTCATACTGGTTGTGTACATGACATGGTTGTATGGTTGTGTACATGACAAATAAAATTTTTACTTTGTATAACTAACATCAGACACACAAAGATGGGAGAAAAATCCATTCAGTACTGTATCGCGATTCTTTGGTTTGGCAACTCGTAATGCTACACTGTATTGATTCTTGAATCACAATACGAATCGAATTGCCACTTGCACATCCTGATAATATCATATCGGGTGCTCCCTGGTGATTTCCGTCCCTACTGGGACATCACACAACTAAAGATGGCATCACTTAAATACCCAGGAACAAAAATGGTGGACTAGATATTAAAGTACACATATCAGACATCAGATCCTCTAACACGTGGCAAAAGGAAAGGATTTGGAATTTTTTATTGAACTGCAAACATTCATACGGAGACCATG
>QMIH01000718.1:59979-70914 GCA_003987875.1 Clarias batrachus | reverse complement strand
GTCCAAATTTTAAAAATTATTGAAAAACTATATTCCAAGCTACAATTTTGGACATCAGGCTAAAAATCCTACAGTGTTAACCCTATGGGTGTTACTGTACATCCCCTATCTGTAGCCTGGACAAGCTCATAACATACACTGTTCGTATAAGGTTTCTTCGCAGTGAACATGATTCAAGARCTTGTCATCACGCTACATTTATGTCCTGCTTAGCTCCTCCAATAGTGTGCTGAAAAAGTCAGTGCTTACTCCTCGGTCTCTGATCATGGAAGCAAAGCTGCCCTGGACCATCTTCATCTTTATTTCTGCTCTGATTCACACCCCTTTAAGCGCTGCCTATCAAGTGGACATGTCCGCTCTGATCTGACACCGCGGGGGCTGCTTGGCTGGGAGTAACTCGTGTGAAAGACTTGCTGTCCATTCATCATCGTTTCCTTCCTGTTTCTCGTTGCTTGCCATAGAGGATTCTCCTCCGTGCTCTTGTGGCTTCCTCTGAACGCCCCCCGCTTCCTCCCATGCTCTTCCAGAGCRGACCTTTAAATTGCACTGGCAGATCGATAGGAAACTCCTGATGAACATGGAGTTGTGAACAAGAAGTTCCCCAGGGATCTGCGATGGACTTGTTCCACTACTGTGCAGGCCAAAATATCTGAGCTCATTAAGCAAAGTAAACACAGAGCCATTTCCTAAGTGAGAATCAATTACTCTTTTCATATTCAGTTAAGTTTCATCTCCATTTAYAAGCCATTTCTACTTTACAGAATACTAGCACAACACTCAAAAAAACACAMAAAAAATCCAATCTGCTTGGTCAACTCTAAAATTAACAGCTTTARCTAAAACTCATTATGGCTGACGGATGAAGAAATGAGTTTGTAAGGTCATAACTAGCGAGCCTGATAACAATCCTACATTAAACTAATTTCTTGCCCTCATCATTGCCATCGGAGCATTTTTGTAAAAAATCTCCATTTCCAGAACTTTGCAACGGCTAAAGCTATAACAAAGTTTTCAGACTTTTGTGCTTCCTGGTTTGTCAGTAACAGGACAAACTGCATTTTTTGCTTCTCACTAAATGCAAGACACAAGAGAAAAAAAAAGAAAGCGCTTTTGAGGCAACTACTGTTCATATTCGAACGGAAAGATTCTGTTCACATACAARTATAAATGCATAATAAGTATGATGTGCTATTCCATAACAAATATAGAATTATCAGTGTTAAACTGTTGTGGTCTGTGAGGAATAAACTTGGGACAGGAAAAAAATKAAGGCATCTCAAACATGTTGCTCATAAGCAACCCTATGAGACGTTTATGGATGTGAAACCCTAACAAGGTCATGGGAAAATTAAAATGCTGTTAAATAGTTTCACGTTAACTGCTATAAGTGTGGGCTTTTCATATTACGACATCCTGAGTTGTTTGATGCTGTGCGTTAAGCATCTCGCATCTGAAAACGAAGCCCAATCGATGTGAGGAAAGCACCTGTTTTTCATCGGCGCGCTCCTGTCGGACAGGTCTCACTGGTTCGGGTGGCTGAGATGAAACAGGTGAAAAAGCTGAACTTGGACAGGTGCGACAGAGGTTTCCTTTTACATCTGATAGACCTTTCTTTCATGTTTCACGGGAAGGAATGGTTTGAAGCAGTACAGGCACATCTAGCTGATGAACAGGACCCTATATCTCTGGTGATCACTATCTTTGGKGTCTCTACAGTAAGCGTGCAGGACAGTTAAGTGGCATGAGCCAATGCAAATATAGCTCTGGTTAATTTGTAATTAACAGTCTGGTTAAATTTTACACACGAACTGCAAATAGCTGCTGCTTAYAATCTATTATGGTTATACAGGTCTGGGGAAACCCCTTCACGGTCACATTTTCTACACATAACACTTGGAAACTACGACGACTCATGTATCATGTGTTTCCAACCACAAGTAAAGATTTAAAATCTGATTACATCAGAAAAAAAAAATACAAGAGGACACTGWCTTAAAACTTTTCAATCCAATCCCACAAAAAGCACAAAAATGTGCAGTTACAGAAAAAAACATTACAATTTTTGGGTTGCTCCCATCAAGGGGTTGCCACAGCAGACCATCTGCTCCACATACGATACAACCGCATATGGGTGCCCTTCCTGAAGCAACCCTCCCATTCTGTTTGGACTTGGCAGGACTGGCACTAAGAATCCCCTGCATTCAGAGACTGTATTTTGAGCAACGTCTGAGAAACAAACCGAATTCAAACCAATTTTAAAGAATTTTATAATAGCTAATGACAGAAAAAGAGTTCTCCTCCTCGTCATTCAAATCACTACCCGTCTAATCACTCAAACTTACTCCAACCTCGTTTGCTTTCTCTTCACTCCTCTAAGGATGAGATGGCGCAGAGGTTTATAGACAGACACACACACACACCGGTTTTGTTAAATTTCTTCCCTAAATCGATCTTAGTTATGCACACACCAAGGCGAGGTCTGAAAGTAACTGAAACAAAAACGTTACTTTAAAGTAAAATTATTTTCTTGCCTGCTTGCAGAGACGACTCATGGGTCTATAAGTCATAAGACATATGGTGCGTGCAGTATGGATTACTACAGGCTTGAGGAAGTCAAGTAAGGACAATAAAATGTTTCTAGTGTGATAAATCTCTCAAACCTGTGGTCTAAGGGTCTGTCTATGAGGAAAAAACTCTGAGTCAGTCTCTCTCTCTCCCTCTCTCCCTCTTTTTCTCTGAGGAAGGAACTCCTGGTCTGAGCACTCTGTGGCGAGCGCGCCTATTCAACATCTGTGTTTATCCTCCGGCTCAAACCAAACAGGCTATATTTACTCCGGTCTAACAGGCCGGGAGACTGAGGGACAGAGCGCCTCAGATCTCTGCCTTTAAAGATGCCTGATGGAAAAATGCTGCCTCTATTGCTAGCTATGTAGAATGGAGTGTAAATAAGTATTTTAAAATGTGTAATTGCTTTCTGGCCTTGTCTTTAGTGATTTTTGCATTTGTGCTAATTCAGTGAACTTAAACAAGGGGAGAAAAGCGACCAGGAGGGAGGAAAAAAAAGTGGCAATGTGTCTGATACTTTTGCTTTTAGAGCCCTTAGTGATCCTTAATTATACGCAGTGCACACTACTGAAGAGCACTGGATCATCATTTGCAATTCTAAGATTTAACTAAATGATAAATATATATTAAGAGGTTATGTGAAGAACAGTCTTTGCTTCTTAAAGAAATAATCAGGATCAATTTAAACAATTGATGTTCATGTCAGAGTCTAACTGTGTGTATTGCTGATGAACTCCTGCTGTTGATATTTCAGGATAAGTTACTCTMACAGATTCTAGGTAGTCAAATCCAGTAACTGTGAAATTACTAGAAATTGGAAATGTCCGTTTTTCCAGTGTAGGTGTTTACGTAATAATGTAGGTCTTTACGTAATAATGMCGATAATAAATAAACAAATAAATAAATAACTGAAAACATAGGAAAACTTCCATGGTTGTGTATTTTATTGCACTCTGTACAGACACTTTTCCTCACGCAGGAAGTCAAATAAAAGGAAATGACACTTTTTTTTTTTAAATAAAAAATAAATGAGTCAAGATGCCCAACCTCAAATTTTATTTCTTTATTGCGCCTATGAATCACTCTCATATTCTTCTGAGATATCATATCTGATCGTTAAACCGAATTATAAAGCAGCATGTGACTGTGAGATCAACAGGTCGTCTGAAAACCAAAATCACAAGCGCGAGGACTGTTTTTAACACACCCTCGTCGACTTCCCCTCACCATTATGCACTGAGCGATCCCGGACGTTACGATACTCCATTAGTCTGTGTGAGCTAACGGATTGAGTCAACATCACGGCGGCCTTTTGTTTGTTCAGTGTTCAAAGGAAACGGACCATGCAAATCAACACAGATATCTGTTTAACCTTATTGTTCTTTACGTCAAGAGCATAAATGCATCCAGACAGAAAAATCCGCTAGACCATTCTCTGCTTGTACAATTAAGATTATTTCTTTCTTTATTTGTTTGTTCTACACACTTCCTGAGTAAAAGCTCCAGTCCCGTGTTTAAGCCTGCTTTCATTCTAGGGTACAGATCAGAGTACACCCCAAAGTGTATGACCCCAAAGCCTGGTACTGTACATGCAAGGTATGAGTACTTTGAGATCTTGTACCATGCTTGGGACCAGTTGAAAATGTGGTCTCGAGTACGGTAAAGTACAGTGTACTCGGGTACAGTTCAAATTAGGTATGCAAGCTAACTGTACCAAAACACAGAAACCGAGGGTTAGAATGAACARCCATTAACGCCTCCACATCATAYCCATTTCCTCTGAAATCCAAGAGGGTCCTTCTCGTGTAATATCGCTGCGTTACAAATGCATTGTTTTTTGTATAACAGCATGGTTTGCCATGTTCTGTTCCTTGCATAATAACATTGTATCGAAAGCTAATTTGCTAGTTCATTAATGCAGACAGAGGAATGAACAAGGAAATGACTAGAATCTTCCTAATTTAAAATGACATGAAATCAATACAATTACAATTGTGCAACAGGTACAATTTTAACACCGAAATTCAAAAACAAGTAACGTGGGACAAGTAACCCCCCACCCACCACCTCCCCCTAAACACACACACATTAGCAACTGTAACAAATACGAGCGCCAAACACCTGGAAGCAGTTATTCATATTAACCTACTGCATTCAAATCCTCACAAACTGACACTGTATCCTCATAATGTTATTTCCTTCTGGAGCAACGAAGTGWACTTCGCTACTAAGCGACAACAGGAAATCACGTCACGAGCCGAAGATATCAGCAAGATAAAAATAACTCAAAACCTTCAACGTTAGACCAGGTGTTCCACGTGATCATGTAATATTTCGTAATGATGCCAGAGAATCATCTGTTAGGTTTTCGATAATAGAGTCACCTGTTTGGTAAGAACTACACATGAAAATGTGCATGTTGTGACTTCAATCTGCAGACAGACTCATCAAAATCATTCATCTTGACTCTATTATTAAAGCTTATCCAATTACTCTCAAAAGAGGACACGTCACGGACGCCTCATAAAAGACTTATTTTCATAYTTACCAGGATATTTCCTGCATGCTGCGTTACTGATCTAACTATCTATCGATCTAGCACACGCCAACGTCATAAATCACAGATACACACCCCAGATCCATTACAATGCAGACCAAGATAAAGTTACTTTAAAAAATTTTAGATTACAGGTGTCCATGAGAGTTTGTGATACATGTCCAGCGTCTGGGAAACTTTCTGTTCAAAACCCTATTACAGTTGATGTTGGAAGTTTACATACACCTTTGCCAAATACAATTAAACTCAGTTTTTCAAAATTCTTGCCATTTAATCCTAGAAAACATTCCCCATCTTGTGTCAGTTAGGATCATTAAGAATGTAAAATGTCAGAATAATAGTAGAGAGAAAGATTTATTTCAGCTTTTATTTCTTCCATCACATTCACAGTGGGACAGACATTTACATACAGTTAGCATTTAGTAATATTGCCTTTAAATTGTTTAACTTGGGTCAAACGTTGCTGGTAGCCTTCCAGAAGCTTCTTACAATAAGCTGCTGGAATTTTAGCCTATTCCTTGCGGGACAGAACTGGGGTAACTGAGTCAGGTTTTTAGACCTCTTCATGGCACACACTTTTTCAGTTCTACTCGCAGGTTTCCTAATAGATTAAGGCCAGGGATTTGTGATGGTCACTCCAGTACATTTTAACACAATTTTGGAAGTATGCCTGAGGGCAGTGTTTATTTGGAAGAAGCATTTGCAACCAMGGTTTAATTTCATGGCTGGTGTTCTTCAACATACCCACATGATGCCATCTATTCCAGTCCCTCCTGCAGCAAGGCACCCACACAACAATGATGCTGCCGCCCCACATGGGGATGGTGTTGGTCGCCTTGCAATCCTCTCCTTTTTCCTCCCAACAGTCATTATGGCCAAATATTTCAATTCTTGTTTCATCAGACCATTTGTCCACATGTGCAGCTGTAAACTGTAGCATGGCTTTTTTATCAGTGTTGGATCAATGGTTTCTTCCTTGCTGAGAAGCCTTTCATGATGTATCAATATCGATTACTGTGGATATAGATACTTTTGTACCTTTTTCTCCTAAGGTCTTGACTGATTTCTTTTGATTWTCACATGATGTCAAACAAAGTGATAACGAGTTTGAAGGGATGCCCTAAATACATCCACAGGTACYCCTCCAAATGACTCTAGTGATGCCAATCATGGCATTTTTGGGAAGGGGATTGTGTCTACTGTTTTTGCGTCGGTATTAGAACTTTTGGCTTTGCACCAAGGACGGCACTCTATTCTATTCTATCAAACTCTCCTAAAACCAGGACATCATTGTCAACTGAGTGTAAGTAAACTTCTGACCCAACAATTATGGGGGGGGGAAATGTCTTGTGTCCTGAATAAAGTAGATGTCTTATCTCGACCGATGTGTGTGAACGTCTGCCTTCAACTGTATATAAGTAAAATGGTTTTATTGAAATCCAAGATGTATRGATAAACAGATGCACAGAATATCAGTTTTTCTTTTTTTTTATTGTTGTGATCCAATAATAGCCACATTAAGCACAAATCCAGAACCAGAAGTATATCAAATCCTTCATCCTAATCGGGACATTTTGCAGCTATGCACAAAGTCATAGTGGAGAATATAAAGCAGACACAAGGCACTACAACAGGTACAGAATACCCATAATGCAGTCGCATGTTTGTATGGAAATAGGGAGTAGGCCACCAGGACAGGTGAGGAAACAAACTCTAGCTCTGGCATGCGTTAATGTTCATGCGCATGCGCAGTACGTCATCAGGAACGACCCACGGTCTATACGCGAACATTTCTTTCATACGGTATCTATCTGTAATGTAAAGTTATGCAGTATGTATGTTTATTACAACCATCGTGTAAAAAAACACACACGTGGGGAAAAAAGAGAAAAGGGAAAGTAAGCAGTCCAGATGTAGGCTTAAGCAGAATCCCTAATGGCTGTGTTAGTTACCCCTGGTGTAAATGTGCAACCCTGGATAGGGAATACCGAGTTTTCCACCCGACATAGTGCACATGTCCAAAGGAGGCTGCTGTGGGAACAGTGAGCTAAGCGAGATAGTATGAAATTAGCACCAGGGCTAACCGGTAGCGTTTATCTTCGCTAGTGTTGACTCGTCACTTAGCATTTGTTGATTGAAACACTTAAGTGAACACCGCAGAATTCGTCAGAAAAGCATCGTTTCTTACCTCTGGCGCTCCGCTCGAACCGGCAAAGAGTTAAATTCCGTCGGGAGTCGAGAATCTTCTTTAATATGATTCAGAATCCAGAATGTAAAGTGTCGTTTCTCGCCCAGCACTGAGGTGTAAACGGCTACTCTCCCGGCGCTCGCTCGCGCTCTCCCACTCTCTCTCTCTCTCGCTCGCTCGATCCCAGCTAACCGAAACCGCACGCTTGCACACACGCATACAGGGCCATTGCGCATGCGCACGCCAAAACCCAACGCTAAGGGAAAAGGAATCAACGTGCATGACTTCCTTATTAAATGAAATGTCATTTGTATTGTTATATAGGGTTTATTTGTTTGAAGAAAATGGATGCATTTGTGTGGTGTAATCTTTAAAACAAGCTCTGTACCGTGAAATAACGATTATATTTGCTACTATTTTTTTAAGTCAAGGAAATGATTTTTCACAGTTTGCTCAGTAAATAGGGTATAAAACATAACAATCTAGAAATCTTCATGTTAATGCTTCTGATTTGTATTTCTATAATTAGTGAGACCCTCAAAGTTTAAATGCATGAAGAACATCAATATAATAATTATTATTATAATTATTATCATTATCATTATTATATAATTCTTTTTAAATAATAATCTATATACAGTATGTCGTTAGTCTTTCATCTGGGGTTGCCACAGCAGACCATCTGGTCCGTACACAGGTGTTACGCCGGATGCCCTTCCTGACACAACAAACCTGATGGAGTTGAACCCAGGCTTTCTATCAGCTTTTCACAGGCTTTCCTCATGACTGCAACAGTAGGCAGCATTAACTATGAAGAAAACAGGCACATCAGGCCGAGCTCCTAGCTACTGAAACCCAAAAATCAGACTGTAGAGCATCTACTGCGATAGCACATACGACAGACAGCAGTAAGAGGGCTGTCAATACATGGGAGCAGTGGGTGTGAGGAGCGGCAGCGAGTTGACCGCACAACAGGTGTGGCGCAGGCGTTCCTCACTGAATGAAACGGTAGTTGGCGTCATCATCAACTTTTATGTTATACTATGACATAACAATACACAGCATCTTCCCCAACTTTAATGTCATTCTCTGAGCGTGTCACAGGCATTCCTCACCGAATGTAACCATAGTGAAAATGGTTCACAAGCTCATAGTTATGTTGGAGTAACCAAAACATTAAAGCTACAGAAACCAGAGACAGCACATACGGCAGGCAGAAGAAGGGGCTGAGGAGCGTGAGGAGCAGCAGCGAGTTGACCACAAATTCCATACACAGATAACGGTGGCACGCAGGTGTTAGGATCTGCACGCATATGGAGCAACGAGTACCCTCCATTAATCATCATCGTCATCATCATCATCATCATCATCCTTCTTCTTCCTCTTTCTAATAATAATAATCATATGGCAAATAGCAGGCCTTTATAACAACAAGTCACCACACTATGAGATTAGTATACAGAACCAGCATTTAGTAGTATACACACCACCACCATCATCACAAACAACATTAATTACCAGAGTATTACAATAATGGCATTATTAATTAGTATTAGCAATGACTAATTAACTGCTAATATTATCATATTGTTGTTTCCGCTGCTGATGGTGCTGTTTATACTACTAAATAATAAAATAAAATATATATATAAAGTATGTGGAGAACTAATAATAATAAATAAATGTACTTGTTGTAAGCTATTGTTATATACCATTCAGACATATTACTTTTATTCACATTAATTAAATATTAATTAATTCCCATAGTTAATAATAAACCTTTAAGTATTAGTTTTGCTTTAGAGTAATGCATTAGTGTCACTTAAAATTGCTCATTACAATGAGAGATTGTACTGTAGATTTAGCTGATAAATTCTATCCGGAATGTGACTTGTCTTCCAGGGACGTGCTCTGTGATGGTGTACAGTGCCACTTAGTGGTGCAGGGTTTAAGTGATTCTCTCAGAAATGAAATGACTGGGGCGTCATGTTACATAAGATGATTACAAAATGGTATTATAAGCCAGTAGAGTTTCATAACGTTATGTGTATTTGATTTTGTGTGTGTGTGTGTGTGTGTGTGTGTGTGTGTGCATGCGTGCGTGCGTGCGTGCGTGCGTGTGTGTGTGTGTGTGTGTCATGCAATGAGAAGTATATTAGCATGTAGTTTCAGCTCAGAATGGACATATACCACAACCGCCCTTTAATAAAAATCTTTATTTCTCTTTTGYTTATGGCTCCCTTTATTATGCATGGAGATTTTTTTTTGTATTATGCTGTTAAGTGGGGATTATACGCTTCAGGGTGTGCTTTTCTAGAAAAAAATATCACCTCCTGTTACTGTTACCACCCCAGAGTTGATTGTTTTTCTATACGACCAAAACACAAAGTGTTTGATACTTTTCATACAGCATCATAAACATTACATTAGTATACAACATCTTGTGAATTGGCCAATCTCTTCAAATACATTATAAGTTTGAATTTGTTGTTTCATCACATGCTTCTGTTCTCTKTCTTCTTTTCTTTTATTTAAAAAAATCTGTCTTTTAGGCACTTGTCAATTAGCTGTTAATATAGAAAGTAACATCCTATAAGAAGCTCTGATTTGCCTACCAGGAGCCCTCCCACTGTCATATCTTACATGAAAYACTGTGCAGCTCTTGGTTGCTGTTTCAGGCCCAGAAGGAATTGTTGAACTGTACGACGTTTGCATCATCCAGCTGGCTGAGATTCAGCTACGTAGGTGCAACCGTAAGCCAGATGTGTTTTGTTARTGTTTGAGATATTCCTGCCTGCTTCAGCAGCCATATCTTCATTATCTTGTAACATTGTCTACTTAATTTCCCTAAGGCCAGTGCTGCACCGAGCCCTACTGTATCTGATGACCTACCTCCAAGAGGATGCTGTGTCATCTACTATGACTTGGGTCTTGTCCCAGGGCTGTTCTTGAGACATGGAGAGGCAACACCAGAAYCAGTAATATCCTTCAGTCCCACACTGTTAAACACATGCAGCAAACAAAAGCTCTATATTGCAATAGGTCATTCTGTGAGTGTGCCTCATGCATCAYAATCATGCTCTAAGAAATTAGCAGAAAAGCAAAAGAGAGTAAATTAATAGCAGGTTAGGATTATTGATAATTATTATAATTGATTTGTTGTTTACTGTTTTAGATTTTAGGTCCAAGATTTTATATTTAAYACAGATTGTCCAAACTGAGCTGGAGCTACAAAAGAGACAAAGATCTAGAAATAAAGCAGAAACAAAATGTAYGCATCGATTTTAGCATTTATAACATTAGTGYAAAGTAATTAAGTAGCCGCATTAAGGTCTACTATATTCAACCAGAAATGAATGTCATGTGACTCTGCTAGGAAACGAAAGGAATCCACATTGGAAACAGCTGAGTGGATGGCAGACCTCAGTCTCAGTTGGATCTCCTTCAGGAGAAAGGTATGCATGCAGTAGCTGAGATATTTATTGATCAAGAGTCGAAACTGRAGCAGCTGGCACAGTCTGTTGGCTTGCAGGTCTTAGAGTATTAAGAGTATTAAGGATGAAGAGACTTTACTAACTTGCATATTTAAGTTTCCCAAAAGAGAGAGAGAGAGAGAGAGAGAGAG
>QMIH01000718.1:42890-54284 GCA_003987875.1 Clarias batrachus | reverse complement strand
CTATCACAGAGAATCAGAATAATTACACGTTCGTGCGAAATGAATAGCACCCTGGGCTATTAATACAAGTGGTTGCCTCTGTACAACTGGGATATTCCTCCTTGGCAACAATAAGGACATCTATGCCACGGGAACATGGTGTGTGCAGGCATCTGTGCAATTCCAGTGCAAGATAAAATAAGGTGGAGTGGAGTCGTGTCATAATGCTTCTTCGGCTCGAGCATGGATGGACCTGCATAAACATATTCGCGTAAAATCGCACAGGTAAATGAATTMATGTCCGGACACTACTTGTGGACCCAAACCAAAGAAACATGGTTCAGCACGGTTCCCGTGGTCATGACTCGAGTCATTAAGGATGTACAGAATGGAAACATGCACCATCATCATCATCATCCTCATGCGCTGTCTAATAAGATGGAAGGTACTGTATCTGGTCTGAGGTCGTCATTGTAAGAGAACAATATCGGGCTGATCGCATGATTTGATTGCCTGTGATAGGTTTGTACGAATAGAAGGAATGACTATAAGTAAAGCATCAAGTCAAGTCATGTCTTGTCAAGCTTGCATGCAGATCTATGCGACTAATAGAACGCAAGAGATGCGAGMGATTCAGGCCCTGTGATGATGCTCCAGTGGAGGAAACCGGGATAATCTTTTTTTCATGCATTTTTGGTGGTGAATGAAGCACCCAGTTTAGAACTTCAATTCGCAACAGTGGTTTCGGACACCAGAAAAAAAAAAGTGCCTTTATAGATGCTAGAACACAGAGGCTGTCGTTCTGCTAAAAATAACTTTCCAGCACAGTATAGTAGTGCTTTTGAGTCATTTAAGACCTTCCTCGGGTTAAAAAGGCCTGAATTTGGTTCATGTGTTCTGCATGGATTTTGTGCATGAGTTAACCGAGGTTCTCCCCCAGCTGTTGAAACCGCACCGCTGACTCGGTGACTTCGGAGATGGACCCAAATTCAACACTAAGCAGTATGGGTAGTGGAGGAAACGCCACCCCACTACCGTGCATCGGGTGTGGAGGTTCCTGTGGAGCACCACCTCCCTCCATCGTGCTGCCGAACATGAATCAGACTCCCTGCCTCTCTCATGCGGAGAACGGCAGCAGCTGGAACTCCTCCACCCTGTCCTCCTCGGTCAGCTCCCCTGATTCTCACATGCACCAGCATCACGGAGCCTCCAACCCGTACTGGACGGCCGTATTTGACTATGAAGCGGCGACGGAGGAGGAGTTGACCCTAAGACGTGGAGATCTCCTGGAGGTGCTTTCCAAGGATTCCAAGGTGTCTGGAGATGAAGGCTGGTGGACCGGTAAGATCCAAGACAAGGTGGGCATCTTCCCGAGCAACTACGTGACGCGGAGTGACACCACGCTGCCCACCGGAGGTTTGCTGGTTGGCGGTGAGAGTCCTCTGGAGATCGACTTTTCAGAGCTGTGCTTGGACGAAGTCATTGGAGCAGGAGGCTTTGGGAAAGTATATAAAGGCTTTTGGAGGAACAAGGAGGTAGCTGTGAAAGCAGCACGCCAGGACCCCGATGAAGACATCAGCGTCACGGCGGAAAGTGTGAGGCAAGAGGCACGGCTCTTCTGGATGCTCAGGCACCCTAACATCATTGCACTGAAGGGGGTCTGCTTAAAAGAGCCTAACCTTTGCTTGGTAATGGAATATGCTCGCGGTGGGGCGCTAAACCGGGCACTGGCAGGGAAGAAGGTTCCTCCCAGGGTCCTGGTTAACTGGGCGGTGCAGATTGCTACTGGCATGGACTACCTGCACAACCAGACCATCGTGCCTGTCATCCACAGGGATTTAAAGTCCAGTAACAGTGAGTACAATTTCATATTAATAATGGTATACTACATCTTCATGAGTTTCCTCATATTGTGTGTGTCTTTTACTCAGTGTAAAAAGTGATAGCATGCTATTTTTGATTATATTATTCCCTTCTGCAGTATTTTCATATTCATTCATATCTTCGCTTATGTAACTTGATGTCCTGCTTTGTCATAGTTGCAGATGATTGAGTTGATTTATTTTCAGGGAGTACCTCTAAGATGCTGGTGTCAGAATGACATTTTATTTATTTTTTTGGAAAGTGCACATTAAAAATCCACCMGTCCAGAGACAAATGGACCAGTACTAATTTTTGGGGAAAACTGCCTCCTCTGATGCAATGCGCTAAGCACGAGTAGGCAAAGTAAACATTGCCAAAGTGCATGCTTTGCTAATAGACAGGCTTTGCTAAGTCACACGTTTAAAACTAAAAAAGCGAGCTATTGCATGATAAAGCACATTAGCAGGTATCACATCCTGCAAGCTTGCAGATTGTGCTTGGTCCAGCTTGCATCAGTACACAGTATGATAGTACTCGACCCATTGTATATAGTACTATGGTATTTTGGACAGCACCATGGTGCTGATATAGTTTGTGTACTTCACTATGGTACTGTACATGTTTCTACCATGGTACATATTTTGGTACAATGCTGCATGGACTACACCTGTACCAGGATCCTGTCAAAGATATGTTATACATGTTTACGTACAATAATGGTAATATTTTCTGTATATGGTATCATGTTTTTCTACTTCCCAAATCTTGGTATCTTTCAAAGTGCTCTTCTGTAGTAAGTACCTGTGTTATGGTATCCTCTAAAGGTTAATATGCAATATTTTGATCAATACCATGGCGCTTATTAGGTACCATTGGGTTTCTTGCCTGTACTATACAATACCAGTCATATGTACTAACATATCTAATATGGTACAGTATGTACAAACATACTGTATCTGATGAGCCTTTGTAGTCACTGTGCTACCCCAAAAGTGCCATATTTTTTTTTAACCAAAATATTATGGTACCACACCATAGTACTACCACAGTATGCACTGCAGTGCCATAATTTAACATCTTTCATGTCCTATGGTCTACCATATGGCCTACCATGCTAATGTTTGAATTTCCATGGTAATACTATGGTATATTATGGTATGTAATATAGTTTGCATACTACATGCCATAGAAAGTAGTTGGTAACCCAGAAGGTAACCCAAACTTCTTCTGGATTACCAAGAATAGATGTGACAGAGCGTTTAAATCAAATAGGTCAAAAAAGATACTTGCGCCCTCCATTTAATCGTATTTGGAAATTCCTGTAACAATTCTATCAACTATTATCAAGAAATTGTCATAGCCAGAGCTCCAAAGCATATAGGTACAGATACGGATATACTGTAGGTAGCGTCTTGACTTTCCACCCTTAGTGTAAACACATGCATGTGACTACATGCAGTGTTTTGAAGCATCAGGGGCATTTCCTTTGCCTTGAAGACTCACTCCTCTCCTTCTTCCTGCTGTCATCCTCTTCTGCTGAAGGGGAGCTGTGGGCTATTTTTGGTCCATTGTGCTACTTGCTGTTTAAAACCTACTTGCAGATGTTGGTATGTTGGTCACATGCGCACATATACATATATACTTGCGTTGGCTGAATATCAACGTTAAGCAGTGGGTTTTCATTTTAGTTAGAGTTTGAAATTCACGGCCTGCTCCTCAGGAACCAGAGAGAAGTCCCATAGTTCTCATCTCCTTCAAGATTAGTGCTCGGGGATGACCGGGATGCTCGTTTACATTGCTCCTGTTTGCATGAGGTGGAGGAGGGAGGTGTGTGTGTGTGTGTGTGTGTGTGTGTGTAGGGAGGTATTAGCCATTAGACTGCAAGCGTGTAGAATTACTTCGGCTCATTATCCAGGTGCTTCGAGCTCAGATATCTTCTTCAAACTCTAGCCGCACTTGGCAAAGCGGCCGAGGTGATGCAGGACGAACCCAAGCCCTGCAGCTTCTTCCCAGCAAACCAGTGTTACACAGTAATCAGCCCTCCTCTGCTTAAACCTTTCAGAAAGCAGGAATGCGGGGCAATTGTGTTGCATGCTCTACTGTCTRTGACTACAAAATACAATAGCCAAGAAGGAAAAATAGATATAATTGTGGGCTGTTTGCACCTGTCACCTGTCACTTCAGCGTTCAGTGAGTCATGCAGGACATATCACTCGACTTATGGAAATATGTCAACCTGAGACAATGCTACATAATGACTTAGCTGCTCTTTATTATTCATGGTGCACCCAAGGCAAAAGCAATTGAATGAAAATGACAGCATTCATAGATGTTGCCTGTGGTGGCTAATTTTAACAYGCTTGAAAACCTGCTCTGTGCAACTAGGATAATCTGATTACCGTGACCTCCTTCGGAGAGATGTCACCAGGCCTTTTTGTGATCTGATAGGCTGTGCACACTGGTCAGTCCATGTCCCAACATGAGCTGAACTCACTCCAGGCTTTAGCTACCTGCTTGCTAAAAAACAAAAACGTCCACCTCGGTCAAGGTATAAGGATCAATTTTGAGGGGTGACTCAGCGCAGGGTAACGCTACACTACCTGATCACGTTCCCTGATACACTCCTGAGGCAGACGGTTACCAGAATCCAGTAGGAGTGACAGCCAGTGGCCAGCTCACGTGACCCGTACTCTGTTGTCAGACACATGCGGAGAGTGGAGAGGAGTGCAGAATCCAGTTTTAACCCTTATTTCATGTTCAGATCATAGTTAACCATTTGAAACCATGTTTTACTAAAAAAAAGTGGAACAAACAGATTTGATGGTTTACATTTACCTTAATATAACTCCGATATATATCCAGATCCAAGTGAAATTATTCTGTTATCATGGAAAAGCAATAACGGTTATCTTCTGATGAAGACATTAAAAAGAAATTAATGGTCAGGAATAAATCAAATAGTTTTTAATGTAAATAAAATATGAAACTGTGGCTGTAATAATTCATAGCATCACATTATTAGGTTACCAGGATTAAAACTGTAAACTAACTTCAGAAAACAAGGTGATCTTATTTAGACTCCCATATGTCCAGCAGGAGCCGGAGGACCAATAAGGATTTGCTACCCAAAAAAAATCAATTAATTCATCAATCTATTAATTCATTCATATTTCAATTATGAATTCATTCATATAATGGGTTTCGTAAGAAACCCAAAACTGGAGTTGAAATTACTGCATAGTTTCGTTTTTGGTCATTTTGATGAGGATCTATTGAAATATTCAGCATCCGAATTAAATAAAGATGTTCCAAGCCTGATCGATGTAATTCTAAGCTTATTAGATTTGATTTTACTCACTCACTCTCTCACTCACTCATCATCTATACCGCTTWATCCTGTATTCAGGGTCACAGTGGCCTGGAGCCTATCCCAGGAGACTTAGGGCGCAAGGCGGAGTACACCCTGGACAGGATGCCAATCCATCGCAGGGCACACTTAGACACTATGGCCAATTTGGGAACGCCAATTAACCTATCCTACATGTCTTTGAACTGTGGGAGGAAACCCACCAAGCACGGGGAGAACATGCAAACTCCATGCACACAGAGACGGGAAACGAACCCGGACCCTGGAGGTGCAAAAAAAAAACAGAAACCCCACAGGAAGGTTATAGTAATGCGAATAACCACTCTTCAGTTATTGATGAACAGAATAGCATCTCAGAAAGCACAATATGCTGAATCATGAGATAGCAGCACCCCGCACTGAGCTCCTCAATCCTGTAAAACAAGATCAGAAATCTGAGCCAGCAGTGAGCTAGATCAGCTGAAGATGGSAAAAAAGACTAGATGACCATGTTTTTTTTTCTGCTGTACAGTTTCAGTAAGCGTGTACTCAGTGTACCYTCAGCTTCCTGTTCTTGGTTGGCAGGAGCAGGAGGAGAACCTAAAGTGGTCTTCTTCTGTTGTAGCCCATCAGCCATCAGGTTATGTGTTGTACACTCTGACATGCATTTCTGCCTTGCACAGTTGAAAAGACTGATTGGTGGAGTTGTCAGTACACTTCCTGTCAGGTCGAACCAGTTTGGCCATTCACCTCTGACCCCTTCTCTGTCATCAGCAGGGCGTTTCTGAAGGCAAAATTAGTTGCATGTCAATAGGGAGTCAATAGGGAGTTTTAAAAACAAATTTTCTAGGAAATTATTAGATTTCTAAGCAAAAATGTTATATTATACATTACCAGTCAAATGTTCGGACATATTCTAACGTTCTAATTCGGCGGAATGGAGGTGGTGCACCATCCCTCTAGGGTCGAGGGTTCGATTCCCGCATCAGGTCTGTGTGCATGGAGTTAGAGTACCTAGTGGGTTTCCTCTGRGTATTCTGGATTCCTCYGACATGTCTTAAAAGACATGCAGATCAGCTTATTGCCAAATTGCCCATCGATTGGCGCCCTGTCCATCCAGTCTCCTGGCTGGGCTCCAGGCCCCCCGCAACTCATGATAAGATACATGTACATGATAAGATGGATGAAAGATGACCTCCTAACTTAATTTCTTGAAATCTCTGCTACAGAGGAGAAGTTCCAGCCTAATTTAGAGTTACCAGTCTCAGAAATCCCTAAATAACAGCACGTCAGATTAGAGCCATTATGAAGGCTTTACAGTGCAGAGCTTAAGTWGTGAAGACCTCTCAATATCAACTGTTCGAAGGAGATTATTGCATATTATAAAAATCTATACTAAAGACTATAAAATTATGCTGCACATGTCACTAAACACTACAGGCTTCTACAATGAAGGTGTGTTCCAGTATTGGCAACACTCAGGTGGTAAGTGCTTGGTCTCATTTAACCATACCCACGCATGCCACAGGTACAGGTTTAGCAGGTCCGGAGCAATAAGAGAGCGATAGAGCTGACAGGATAGAGGGAGAGAAAGCGAGTGAAGTACACATCCTGAGGCTGGCAACAGCAGCATAGCAACAATGATTCCTTTATCGCCCTTGTATAACAGAATTGGGTTTATAATGACACCAGTCACTCAGCCAGCTGGGGGGAAGGGACGAGAAACTGAACGACGGATGGAGAGAACGTGAGTTACATGGAGTGGACCTTGTACCAATAAGAGACTAAATAGAACAGGGGACGTGTGTAAACCATGTGTGTGGGTGTGAGAGAGTGAAAGAGCTTCAGGGTCAGTGAATTCCAAAGGCACTGAGGTCACCAGGCCAGAGGGTAACCAGTTAAGCATTAAWACCAGGGGTGTGTCCATACACAATATGACGGAATGGATTAACGTTATGATGTTCAGGATGGAAAAACGGCATGTCCCTTGCAATGTGTAGAACATGTTGCAAGTGATGTTTTAAATGTAAAATATATTATTATTATTTATCTATTTATTAGTGTTATGAGAGCACATTTATGTACTAAAGTGATATATAGCTGATGATGCTCTTCCATACATACAGACATTGTGGCCTCTATACTGCGCTGTCCTCTCTGAATTGTTAAATGAACAAAGAAAATGTGCTTCAATTTTCTCTAATGATACCTTGTTTCTGTCCTTCATTTTCTTTTACATTAACTTTCCTTTATTGCTCAAATGACTCTTACATACAATATCTACTAACTAGCTTGGTTAGCCATTTAATTCATCATTTGTAAATTTTATGATATTTAAATGATGATATTTGGATCAAAATGTAAGACGATGCTGTTATATTAGAAATGTATTCAATTTAATATTAGAATATTAGAATTTGTTATGTATATACTCTGAACAAAACTTGCCCTATAATGAAATGCACCATTTCAGTGTCCATGTAAATGAGGTACTGCCGGGCCACGCCTTGCCAGTGATCAYCAGAGCTAAGCACAGCTGGGTGGAGCTGAGCAACAAGCCACGGGAGGGTAACGTCTTATACGAGTTCATATAAGGGGCTAAATCTAATTGGCTTGTCTAAAAAAAATTTTGAATTCACGCAGTGTTCACACACACAGCATCTTTTTCGAACTGCTCGAAGGTTGGCGGCGGCGTAACACACTCGGAGGACAGCGCTATCCGCTCCTTCCGCTTGCGTGAGCTCACAGACGCCCCTGATTGGCTGTAGAGCCGTAATGAATGTGGGAGCACTATGTACCTCTCATCCCGCCCCTCTGAGAGAGCTCGGCCAATCAGCTCTCTCTAGGCCTCCTGCTGCGAGACGTTTTCTTCCATTTTTTTAGTGTGTTAAACAGGAATTGTGAACTGTGTGCAGGCAGGAATTGTTGTGAGTGGGGGATTCTTTGGAAATGGTTGAAGAAATGGTGCTTTATGTCGCCACTGAAACAGTGCATTCATGTCATGTATGTACGTACAGTACATAGCAAAGGAGTGCATGCTAGTGTGGGTACGTGATGGCAAATTTATTTTAAGTAGGGGAGGGTCTTTACTCTAGGGGTGTAACTCAATGCATAAGTACATATCAATATTTGCAATATACAGATCCAAACCAAAAGTGTTCTTTCTTTTTCCTTTTTTTTCCTTTCTTTTGTTCTCTTTTGTTGCTCGCATTACTGTAAAAACCTCCCACGTATCTTTTGTTCTATTCCATGTGATCCTGTCCTCATGCGCACCTTTCCTCTAGGAACCTTTTCCTAAAAAACCCCTAATAGTGTTCTTCTTTCTCCTTATCTGTATTCRTATCCATTTATAACGCATTGTCTGTGCATTCCGAGTAATACACTTATATCCGGTTACCTTTTTTAATATGATAATATGAGTCTTACATTATAATGAGATCAGATAGTGTGGAACATTTAGTAGGATGACCTATTGCACACTTAGAACCATTATAACGCCAATCATGCTGGAAAGAGTTTGTCCTTGACATGGACACCCTCACTGTAAACGCTTACAACWCTACTTTATTGCTCGCGCAGTGCTTAGAAGTCAACCAGATTGCTTTGTGGTGCACTATTAATCAGTAATCGAGTGCATTCCTTTCCCTATGTGGCATTACTCAAATCCACTGATGAGGTTTCTCAGACAGAGCTGATTGTAAAAGCGCCACGGATTGTTTGCACTGTGGGTAGAATCGGTGACTCACTGYYGGCTTGCGCTGACGGCCGCTCTGATGCTCTGATAAACCGTTTCGTTTCGAGCTTTGCGGCTTCGCCGACCCTGTGGGAACGAGGACATGTGGGTCACCAGGTGCTACTGCGACTGCTTCCCCAGTAACACAGCACACTAGATCTCCTTGCTCATTAGTATTCGTGTATAAATATAAATGTAGTACCGTGGAAAACAAGGAGGAGAACGACAGCGCCTCGTTCATCTTAAACGGACACGGATCAATGATTAGCCAGATTGAAATACTCCCACACACATATGCGTGAGACTGTGCATGCACCTGWCAAAATCTTAATGATTCGAATGAWMAGATAATCAGTGCAGAAATGCGTCCTGTCCAAAGAGTATCACTAAATATACCTAATTTGAAGACAGTGTTWGATTAGTGCTTGTTATAGGTCCTCTGGTTGTGCTTGATCATATGATTAGATCGTAGTGATGGCTATATTGTTTACATAGGCTGCACTACAACTTACTTGTCATCATGCCCTCACAGGTCAACAGCTTCACTTAATGCTCACGTGACAATATAACAGACTGGGGAAAATTGTGATCTCTGTGATTTTACCCGTGTCATGGATGTTAGTACAAGAAACTGCTGACCGTATGGGATTTTTACACTCAACAGTCTCCAAAGGATGGTATTGTGCGTGTGCATGTGCATGTGCATGACAGTTGTGTGCGTGGAAACACTTTATTGATAAGAGATTTGGCCCGTAGAAAATAGTTTTTGTTTTGAACTATTAGGAAGGATATACTGTAGTAACTTATATAAGCACTCCTTGCTTATGTGGTGAACAGAAAAGCATCTCAGTATGCACAAAACCTTGAACCTTATGATGTATATTATATCCATTCATCAGCGTTAACATWAAAAACACCGGGATACATTAGGCAGCAAATGTCAAGTCGGTTTTTGTGTTCATGCGTAGGGAGAGTGGGAAAAATGGGCATCTGAATAATTTTGACAATCTTGTGGCGAGATGCGATTGGTTAGAGGTCTTGTGGTGAGAACCTACGTCTATGAAAGGAGAAGTGGTAAACCAGTGACAAGGTCATGGGCAAAGTYCAAGACTCGCTGATGAGTGCGGAGAGGAGGCTATGCTGTCTGGTCCGGTCGCACAGAAGAGCTACTGTAGTACGAATTGCTGAAAAAGTTCATGCTGGCTGTGATTAGAACGTGCCAGAACACACAGCTTGCTTTGTATGTGGATGCGTATCCATAGCTTGATCAGAGTACCCATGCTGACCGTTATCCACTCCTGAAAGAGCCTACAGGAAGTATGTGTGCATGTGAACTGGACCATAATACGATGGAGGAAGGTGGATCATGTTGTACTTTACAGCATGWGAATAGCCKKGTATGTGTTAATRGAAAAAGGCAGCAGGGTGTACTATGGCAAGCTGGATTTTGGTCGTCCAGTTTTTTCTTCCTACATTTTTCAGCAATCTGAAATTGTCCCAAAGCAGATTGATATTAGGAATTTGATTTCGATTCYGAGCACAGGACGGGCTTTATGATTACTTTGAATTYTCTTGCCATAACCTCTGTCTTGCATGAACCAGACCTATGAACCAGACTCCAAACATGACCCATCCTTTTCTGAGWAACTCGAGATAATAGGATTCTATATCATACCAGTATACACGTGTGTTAAGTTTTAAAATGAAATTAAGGAAGAATTATTGCTTGATGTATCAATCGCACCTTGATACATTTACCGACCAGCCCTGAATCGCTAAACAGTGACAAACACACACACACACACACACTCATGTTGTGTTTGATGTTCTCTGTTTGTCATATTTAACCTTTCTGGCATCCCGTCCCTCCAAAGGACAGGTCATTAACATGTAAGTCATATGGAGAACCAAAGACAGGAAGCACATTCTAATTTTTCAGGTAGACAAAAAGGTTCCRGCAGATACAGTATGAGCCATAGAAGGTATTTCCATACAAGGAATCAGGAAGCACCATGAGGGTGTTGTTTTATGGACATACAAGATAAAGGCATGGAAAATCCACACAGTATCAGAAACCCTTACTAAGTGGTATCTAAAATTGGCTTGTTTATGTGGTTTCTTACATTGTCACAAACTTCGAGCAATAAAAAGGCTAAAAGGATATTCCAAGAAAGTTTAATGATGGAGTTATGCTTCAAGATAACGTAATTCATATGTTTATGTTTTAATTGCATGTATATTCTCCTGTTTTTTTTTCATGTATAAATGGTATTACAAAGTGATGTTGCACTGTAAGATTTTAGTTTTTTTTTTATTTACGTCTTATCTATGTACATTACCCTCRTAGCTCCAGTGCAGAAATAACGAAGCAAGCTTCAGGCTCCAGAAATGGCAAATGGTCATGGCTAATTGAATACATGTGTGGCGAATGGAAATACTATGTAAATCTTACTTTGGGCTAATTTTGTTCTTT
>QMIH01000717.1:404118-416820 GCA_003987875.1 Clarias batrachus | reverse complement strand
CTATTGCCATCTCAGGGAGTTTTTCCTTGCCACTGTCGCCGTCACCCTTGGCTTGCTCATCAGGGACAATCTCATTATCTAGTCAGATTTTTCTTAAACATATATACATTTCCRTAAGTMTTCTTTTCATTTTCTTTTTCATTTCTGTGAAGCTGCTTTGGGACAATGTCCATTGTTAAAAGCGCTATAGAAATAAAATTGAATTGAATTGAATTGAATATTTCAGGTGAAGGCCCATGCACATATCTGCCTGCAACAACGATGACCCCCTTAATTTTTACCCACCAAATTTAGTTTGGTGTGACAAAATGTACTTTATTGGTTTTCACTGGGTTGGTGACTAAATCCACTGTCATTACATTTTATTATAATAAATGGAAAAGGATGAATATGACCAAATTAATGTTTTTGACTTGTTTAGGCTAAATTGTACTTCTTTCATTGTCAGCTTGCACACGCTGTGAATCACAGTCAAGAAATCGAAAAAGTAGTTCTGATAAAGACTTTGTCTTAAAATTACAACAGCGTTAAACAAATTCACTAAACCAACTCAGCGCTGTAATTTCAGCAGTGAAAATATGAACTAATCACAGTAAACATACTCAGTTTGGGTTCCGACTTGACATTTATTTGTCAGGTGTTTGTTTATATTGAGCAGGTAGCTTATTAGTAGTTTATTTTAAGGGGCATTCTTAAATCCCGCAAATACTGTCAGTGTTCATAACATTATTTTTACTCAACATTTTGATTTGACTTATTCTGCAGGTTAAACTTCAGGTCGATATCTAAGTACTGTAGAAGTTTCATTCAGTTCTATTCAGCCAGTTTTGCGTGATGCACAATCTGTCACTTAACTGTTTATAACTTCACATTTGCTCAATATTTCGATTTCATTTATGACACAGGATTAACATAATGCTGTTTAGGGTAATACTGTGCCAGAGTCTATCTGGTAGCTCCAGTTAAAAGAAAAATCATTAGAGATAAGAAACTTGATCCCTGGTATAATGATTACACTCGCATTTTAAAACAGATAACTCGAAAATTAGGACGTAAATGGCATCAAACTAAATTGTCCGTATTCCAAATCGCATGTAAGGAGAGCATCTTGAACTATAAAAAAGCTCGTAGTTTAGCTAGATCAATGTATCTGTCATGGACACGCTAGGCTCCGCCCCCAATCAAAGCTCCTAGTTTTCCAAATTCTAATCACACAAACCTGAACCTCATCACCAACACAATACAAATACACCTCACTTCCCTTCACTCAGCGTCCGGTCTCCGCTGCGGACAAGGACTCCACGCTTAACCTTTGTCCAAGCATTCATCCCACACCGTGTCTCCCCAGCCTGCTCCGTGTTCTGCTACTGTCTCCACCGTTTATGATCATCTGTCCACCAGCTCCAACACCATATCAGATAAGACTCTCTGGTTCACTTTACTTATACACATCTCATCCAAAACAATTTTTTAATTATTCATTGTCAATAAAAGCGCCCATTCAGGTTTTCTATGTTCCTGTCTGTGGAGTCATTCTGTAACAGTATCTCTACAGTCTTTTAGAAAACAACAAAAATAATCCTAGATTGTTTAATACCATAGTCAAACTAAGTAGAAATAAAACCACTGCAGAAATCTCCACCACATCCTGCAGTAGTGAGGACTTCATGAACTTTTTCAATAACAAAATTGTAAATATTAGGCAAAAAATTAAGGCTTTGAAACCAGACAATTTAACTGATGCAGATGATAAACTAACCATATCATATCAGAACCTAGAGTACGTAAAGAGAATGAACTAATTTCACTCATATCCTCTGCAAAATCATCAACCTGTGCATTAGATCCTATACCGACACATTTTCTCAAACAGATAACAGAACCCCTGGTGAAAATAATTAATCCTTCACTCAGCAGTGGGTATGTTCCAAAATTCTTTAAATTAGCAGTTATTAAACCACTAATTAAGAAACATCCCCTTTATCTCTAAGATTCTTGAAAAGACAGTAGCGGGCAGCTATGCTATGCTATCTACATAGAAGTGGCATGCACAAACTGTATCAGTCAGGATTTAGGCCTCATCACAGCACAGAGACAGCACTTGTTAAAGTGGTAAACGACCTCCTATCGGTCTCTGATCAGAGTTGCGTCATTATGCTTGTGTTATTTGACCTCAGTGGAGCTTTTCACACCATAGATCATAGTATTCTCCTTCACAGATTGGAAAATGTAGTGGGAATTAAGGGAGCAGCCCTCTTGTGGCTCAGATCCTATTTGACTGATCGTTATCAGTATGTAGATTTAAATGGTGAATACTCTGCATGTTCCCTAGTGGAGTTTGGTGTTCCACAGGGTTCAGTTTTAGGCCCACTGCTTTTTTCCATTTACATGCTCCCTCTGGGCAACATAATTCGTGAGCATGGTATTAGTTTTTATTGTTATGCTGATGACACACAATTATACGTCTCAGCAAAACCAGATGAAAAAAAACAGCTTAAAGTTGAGCAATGTGTAAAGGATATAAGAGACTGGATGCTAATTAACTTCCTTCTGCTTAATCCTGATAAGAAGTTCTAGTCGTAGGACCGCATGCAGCTAGAAGCAAGATTTTAGATCACACTGTTACTTTAGATGGCTTTTCTGTTCTATCTAGTGCAACAGTAAAATACCTTTGTGTGATTATAGATTCCAGCCTTTCATTTGAAGCTCATGTAGATAATATCACCAGGATAGCTTTCTTTCACCTTAGAAATATTGCCAAGATAAGAAACATATTGTCACTAAATGATGCAGAAAAACTAGTTGATGCTTTTATCACCTCTAGGTTGGACTATTGTAACGCCTTACTGTCTGGTTGTTCAACTAGGTGTATAAACAAGCTTCAGTTAGTACAGAATGCAGCAGCGAGAGTCCTCACTAGAACCAGAAGATACGAGCACATCACCCCTGTCTTATCTACACTGCATTGGCTCCCTGTGAAATTTCGCATTGATTTTAAGATACTACTTCTGACATTTAAAGCACTAAATGGTCTCGCACCACAGTATTTGAGTGAACTGTTAGCGTCTTACGATCCGCCACGCCTACTTCCATCAAAGAATGCAGGCTGCCTGTCAGTACCACGTATTATTAAAACTACAGCAGGGGGCAGAGCTTTTTCTTACAAAGCCCCAAAGTTATGGAATAGTCTTCCTATTAATGTTCGGGACTCAGACACAGTCTCAGTGTTTAAGTCTAGGCTAAAAACCTATTTATTTAGCGCAGCATGTTTGTAAATAGATTAACCTTAGGTAAAGGAGCAGATCTGGGGGACTCATGGACGTAGAGTATTCTGGTGAACTGGTATGTTTAGATGCTGTCCTCCCCACTCTCATTGATCACTCAGGTTTGTTGACGGTGAGGTGATTGGTTGCTTTACATCTCATGTCTGTGTTTCCCCATGGCTCTCCCTTTTAGTTATACTGTCATAGTTGGTCCTATCGGAGTCCTTTCTTGCACTCCACACTAAATATACATTCACCTTATTATATTATATTATATTATATATATAATCACACATTATTTGACTGTGACCATACCTAACAGTTATCTCTCCTCCCCCCCCCCTTTCTCTCTCTTTCTCTCTCCCTCTATCTCTTTTCCTCTCCCTGTCTCTTTGTCGAGCTACACATGTTGTTCCTGAGCTGCCAGTGATCCAGACACACACTGCCCTCTGGACCTGTCTGACTCATCCCATAGTCTGATATCTGTCTTGGCTCGATGCGGATGGAGTTTGCGTGTTCTCCCTGTGCTTGGTTGGTTTCCTCCCACAGTCCAAAGACATGCAGATTAGGCCTTCTTCCTACTAGGCCTTCCCAACTTGCCCAAATTGTGTGAATAAGCATCGGAGTGTGTGTGTGTATGTCTGTGTGCCCTGCAGTGGATTGTCTCTGGTGTATCCCACCTCATGCCTTAAGTTTCCTGGGTAGGCTCCTGGGATAAAGTGGTATAGACTTTGTAATGAGTGAGTGAGTATAAGCACAATAGTTTATAAGCAAAATTTAGTTTTATAGTTTAAGACTAACGAATCAAATACATACATGCACATTTCCTATTGCTTGCATTAACTCATTTTTAATTGTTTATTTAAGGATGACTTACAGGGGGCCTCTGAGTGGCGCAGTGGTTAAAGCGCTCGCCCTATCATCCGGAGATCGCTAGTTCGAATCCCGGGTGGTGCTGTAACCTCTCGCAGCCGGAGGTCTAGAGAGAGCTGATTGGCCGAGCTCTCTCAGAGGGGAGGGATGAGAGGTACACAGTGCTCCCACATTAATCACGGCTCTACAGCCAGTCAGGGGTCGTCTGTGAGCTCGCGCAACGGAGGAAGCGGATAGCGCCGTCCTCCGAGTGTGTGACTCCGCCCCCAACGGTGTGCGAGCGAGCAGTTCGAAAAGATGCGGTCGGCTGGCGTCACGTGGTTCGGAGGAAACACGTGATAGTCTTCGGCCCTCCCGGCTGAGTGGTAGTAGTAGCCTTAATGTGGGAGCGCCCCCTAGTGACGGGGAGGAACTGGACACGACTAAATTAGGGAGAAAATCGGGGAAAAATCCAAAAAAAAAAAAGGATGACTTACAGCAGTGATGAAGACTCTAGTCTTATCTGAAGCCATCTCAGCATTCTTTAATTTCCTCTTTGAACAGATGAGATTATTGAAGCACATATGGTATGAAAATAAACAGCCACCAACAAATTCAAGTCTCAGCAAGATGTTTGTGAACACACAAAGTAGGTTTGACCACAGAAAGGTTTTGCGCAATTCACATTACTTAAAAAAGCTCTCATCGCATTCAACAATAAGCATATCCCAACTGCAGGGTTTGCGCACTTCTCTGTGCTTTTCATCCTGACCACTAAGGATTCGATTGCTGTAGCTCAAAATAACCAAAGTCCAAAAGGGTTTTGAATCTCTTTTTTATTGCAAAAAAAACCTACATTGAACATATGTAAAACAGAACGCCCCAAAAGCACATGAGATTAAGAAACAGTTAATAGAAACAGGGATACATTTACCCCAAAGAGCTGGCATACATTTACTCCAAAGCTAGTTATTAGGCAGTTTTTATAATGCACAACGTATTAAAAGACAATTTCATCATAATGTTATTGAATATTGTTGATCTTAATGATAATAATATTATAATTTTGATAGATTGTGAGATCAGTGTCATGTAATTTATGTATCAGAACTTTTTTTTTCCCCATGACCAATGCAGCTAGCAAACTTCAGACCACTGAACACCAAAAGAAAATTTAAGAATCCTTCTCACCTGGTCATTTCACCCATTATGTTGAATGTCTGCCAATAGCCGTACAAAATTTGGATATGCATGTCAGCTCATTATATCTTGTAAATGTTTTTCTTAACATTTTTTAATTCACCACTTTCAATGTATGTGCATCACCTGTTCAGAAGATTTTGGTTATCTATCTTACATTTACACTATATATACCATTTGGATAAAATGTCTCAGCCATTGCAGTATACTGCTTTATGAGTGCATTTATTTATTTATTAATAATTTCCATCTGCATAACACATCTGAAAATTACAAGATGCAAACATAGTCATTTGCCTTGCTTTGATGAAGTAAGAGTAAGTCAGCTTAAAATTAGAAAATGAAACAAATAAGATCTGTAAAAAATAAAGACTTTAAAACATTACAGTAAGATGTACAGTACAGGCAGAAAAGACTCTTATAAAGCTTATCATGTAAAAATGTTACCCTTATTTAACAAATACTTAAACTATACAATGGGTGCGAAATATGTGGAATGGTTTGAACGTGGAACTAACATAGAGGTTAAAATAACTTGTTCCCAATGTTTATTATAGTAAAAAAAAAAGTAAACCTTTTATACAGATTTTAGAAATTTAGAAAATAAATAAATGTGGCCAAAAACCAAAACTCAACTGTATATCTTCTCTATTTATATGCAGTATATTCTCTCATACAGAGAACACATTTGACATATATAAACATTGATTAAGAGATAATGAAGAAATACTCTGCTTCTAAAGCAGATTATTAAGGAATTTGCCATTGTACTGTCTCTGTATTCAGTAAATATATTAAGGCATGTCTAAATAAACCTTCTCTTATTACAGGAAATGTCCATTTACACAGTAACACAATAAGTCACTAAAGAATCTTTGCAATATCATTTCAAAATTACCTGATCTCAGCTTCGTGGTTTTGTGGTCCACAACATTTTTTTTCCCCCACTGGCATATTCTCGCATCTAATTAAATATATAAAAATAATTGTAATAATTTCTTATTCTGGACACTAATAACACACAGGCAAATACTTCATGCCTTTTAAGTGAAAATATTGTTAAGCCTACTATCTATTGGTTTCTTTTCACTCCATAGCAGCTGTCTATCAACACTACAGTGCGCTGTCTGGCTCTGTTTTTAGGATGATATGTGAAAAAACACATGTAGGTACAATAAGATGAAACATAATAAGAAAACTGGCATATGGCAAAACAAATCCCTGGTGCATTAAATGGCTGGTTTCTTGTTAAAGGATTGCATATCAGTTGGAAGGTGATGCCCCGAAACCAGCCTGTAGATCTTTATAATTTAATATTCAACAAACAACAGTCCTCAAGTAACTTACACTGAGTGAATTATTAGCATAGGCTGTGGTCTCCTGACCACAGGAAATTTTTAGGTCTCAGAGATCTCTGTTTTCACCTGTATGAATTGAGAAGTGGGTATTTGCATAGCAACCTGCATTTGCGAGCATTCTAACAATGCTTTGGCTCCAGCAATTTCACTCTTCACTTCCAGCTCTTCTACCGGGGTTAGCCCTTCACTGGGGCTACTCTCCAGCTCTGCCCCGGACTTTGAGTGTCCATTCGAAAGTTGGCACATGCCCTGGCTAGTAACACCAACAATCACAGTCCTATGGCCAAGCTCATTTGACTCTCCTTCTGTCTCCTCCTTGCAGAAGGGGTTGCCATTGACCAATGACTGAAGAAACTGTGGCTCCAGTATCTCCTCTTTTACCTGGAGGTTCTGAAGTTCACCAGGCTTCAGCACAGTAGCAATGACAGTGCCAGGCTGCTGAGCTACTACAGGTTGCCCATTGGCATTGAGTGTGACCATATGAGTCAGACCATTCAGAGAGTCACTGTTGGCCAGTACAGAGGACAGAGGTACTGTTTGTAATGTGACTGGTGGTCCTCCCTGTGATCCAGATGTAAGGACCACGGGAACAGTGGCAGGTATGTTAATGGTTCTGTAAAAACAAGGAAAGGAAAACAAGGAAAGTCAGCATGAACAGAGTTGTAAAAGACACAACGTCATCTTCAACTTCAATTTAGAAATGTGTCCAAACTTTTCCTCAACTTCAATTCAGTTCATTTCAATTTGTATAGTGTTTTCATAGACAATATCACACAGCAGGTTTATATAAATCCGAATGTAAATACAGATTTACTAGTGGGTAAACCGCAGAAAATTACAAGAAGAAGACAGCAGGAAGAAGAGACCTTGACCTTAAATGGATTCTCTCCTCATCTTAGTAACCAGAAGTACATAGTGAATGGTCATATATATATACATATCTACATCTAGGCATTTGGCAGACGCTCTTATCCAGAGCGACTTACATTTTTTTTTTATCTCATTATACATCTGAGCAGTAGGGTTAAGGGCCTTGCTCAAGGGCCCAACAACTTGGTGGTGGTGGGACTTGAACCTGGGACCTTCCGAACCGTAGTCCAATGCCTTAACCACTGAGCTACCCCTGTCCTATATATATATATATAAGAGATCCACAAATGTTAAATAATTGCTCAGTATGATCATATTATGAATATGAGTCTTGAGCTAGAGAGGAAGTGACAGTTAAGCCATGTAAGATTATCAGTTAAGCAGAAATATTTCCCATAAATCTTATGGCTTACCAGGAGCTCCCCTGTCCTCTCACTATATAATGTATCATACCATTTACAGTGCTCAGCATAAATGAGTACACCCCTTTTAAATATAAGATTTTAGTCAACATCTCAATGAAAAATTTCCAAAATTGTGAAAGAACCGAGTTTAATTTAAGATTTGTTTAGCTCATTATGTGAAAGCAAGGTTAATGATATAACTTGGATCACAAATTCTTCAGTTTTACTCAAATTAGTTGATGCAAAGATGAATACATCCCACAACAAAAACATCTACATCTAGTTATTTTTGTATGACCTCCATGATTTATAAGGACTGCAAAGAAGTCTTCTAGGCATTAAATGAACAAGTTGGTGAACAAATTTCAAACATTTATTTATTTATTTATTCTCATTTTTCAAGAAAGTCCTCTTTAAAAGTATGGATGCTGGATGAAGAGTAATGCTTCATTTCAGAATTCTCCACAGGTGCTTAAGTGGGTTCAGATCAGGAGACATACTTAACCACTGCATTACTTTCACCCTGTTCTTCCTCAGAAGTACAGTGGCCATAGATGTGTGTTATGGACCATTGGCATGTCATGAAGATGTTCCTATTAACTTGCATGGACGACCTGGACGTCTTTGTAAGATGGTTGCACTTCCATCTTTGTTAGACTTTTCTATCATTTTGCTACCGTATTCTGAGTGATAAGTAGAGCTTTGCTGATTTCCTTGTAGCCTCCACCTTTCTTGTGTAAAGAAATGATTGTCCTTCTCAGATCTTGTGACATTTCTCTTCCATGTGGTGCCATTGCTCACAGCATGGAATGGGAAGAGTTATTCTTGAAGTGACGCCCTTTTATAATTTATCTTTTATAATGAACAAGATGATTTTTTTCAACTGTTTAATGTAATAATTAGACTCAACTGTATTTTGTTATCAAAAAATAGCTGTTCTCCTTTCACTGGGGTGCAATTTGTTCAACATGATCTTGAAGGATTTGGTTAAGAAAAATACTTGTTCGCAATCTTGTTCGGAATCAATGGCCCGCATTTGTGGGAGCATTTTGTAGTATAGTGTCTCAGAAAATGCTGAGCGGAAAGTAAAGGTTTTCTGACAAATCTCTTTGTACTTATTTGACTTATTTACAGTATGCTGAGCACTGCACTATTTAACACACTTTACCCCCCATGTAGCATTTTATGTTCTTAGGATCCATGCAAATATAAGGCTTATTTATCAATGTTTGGCAAAAGATACAAACTTTTCTTCTCCCCATTAGCTTCAATACACAAATGAACTGAAACCCAGATATTTCTGCACTTTAGCCTTATTCACCTCAGTGTTTGTGCAGAAGAAGGAACGGCAGCTCCCTGGTTCGGCTGCAGAACATGTACAGTCTGCAGCAGCTGCTCACTTTGTTTGCATTTGGCAGCCTGGTGGAGCACACTGGCCCCAGGCTCCCTTTTTATTGTCTTGGCTTGGGTGTGACCTGACCCTTTGCCCTGGGTACGCGGTGCTCCACGGCTCATGAAACGACTGTGGCAGTTGGAGCGCTGGCCACCAAAACCGGGGTTGGAGTCCCCACACTGCCCATCATCTTCATCAATGATCACCAGGTCTGTGGGCATCTCCTTAAATTGGTATACAAGCCTTTGACCTTCAACTTTGGCCAGAATGCCCCTCTGGTAGTAATACCTAAGCAATGAAACAACAAAGGAGAGAAAAGCATTCAGGAAACACGGGACAATTTTTGGCATATGTTTTTAATTGGTTTGCTAAAGCAGGTACCTTAGGGCTCTTCCCATGGTCTCATAGTTCATATCAGGCTTGTTCTTATGCTTTCCCCACAGTTTGGACACAGCCTTAGAGTCCACTAGCTTAAAGATGCCCTTCTCTCTCTGAGTCCACTTGATGTATTTGGGACATGTGTTTTTGTCTTGCAGCAAAGCAAGTAAAAACTCCCACAGGTAAATTGTGTTACCTATGTGAAGAGAGCAAGGAAAAAGAAAAAGTAGACAATTCATACTTTTTTAAATTTCAAAATTTCCCTTTATCCTCCTCTGGCTATATTTAACAAAAGAATCATAGGTGCAATCATTGTCATGTGCTTTTAACAGAAGTGCCGGAAATCTACAGCCCTAAGGATAAGTGAAGGCTGCAGAGTAAGAAGCTGCAAGGAGCTCTCTCATGATGCCACTGTCACGCCCTCTGGCCCACTGTGACGTTTTCTTTTAGTCACAATCACATAACACCTCACTTGGTGTTTCAATACCTTAGAAATGGACACAGAACAATGAGGCAAGGTAGACAAAGGTGGGCATATGCATGCCTGCTCTATTACCTTTTCCTTCTTTTGTCTTTTTCTTCAGAGGGAGAGTGGGATTGGTTATAGGGGAACAAGGACGCACCACTCTAGGTTTGCGCACTGCAAAAAGAGAAAATCTTTATTAATATGATAGAATATAATATAATATAGGCCTGCAACAACTAAACGATAAAAGAAATAATTATCTATAATGAAATTTGTTGTCAATGAATGCCGTTATCGATTAGTTGGGCTGCTCACGTTACTGAGGAGCGCGACCACAAGATGCACAGATACACACAGATACACAGCCGCTCTCGCAATGGAGGTTACAGAAGCGTCTGCATGAAAAAGCATGCGCCCCGACTCCTCCAAGGTATGGGAGCAACTTACATCGAATGCCTCTGAGAAGACGGTAACCCGCATGCTATGTAAGACCGAGCTTAAACACTTGAACGCGAATACTTAAAAAGAAAACATGCTGGTGTTATGGATGGCAAAACATCAGCAGGGTAAGTAAAAAGGGTATCTCTTCATCGTGTAAAAGTTGTATAGTTTAAGTGCTTTTTTTTTTTAAACTGTTTGCTAACTTCGGGACAGTCGCGCTAGATCTGTTCACTTGCTACTCGCTAGAATCACATTGCGCAATCACCTCTTGAGCAATAGTGATTAGTTAAATGGCGCTAACTTTAGATGATCTTAAATTACACGGTGCGAATAACAATACAATATTACATTTAGTGATTGTTGTGGTTTTCAGCGAATGCAAATAACAGTACATTTGTGACTATTAGCTTTTTGCATTTCTACTTTAGACAAATATACAAATATTATTTATATCTTAACAACTGAATATGTCAGTGTATTTTTTTTTAAACAGACACAGTGAGGTCAATAAGTATTTGATCACCCTGTGATTTTGCAAGTTCTCCTACTTACAAATCATGGAGGGGTCTACAATTTTCAGCATAGGTGCATTTCCACTGCGAGAGACAGAATCTAAAAAGAAAAACCCGGAAATCACATTGTATGATTTTTAACAATTTGTGATTTACTATCAAATAAGTATTTGATCACTTGAGTAAAAAAAAAATTTTTTTTGGTACAGAAACCTTTGTTAACAATTACAGAGGTCGAATGGTTCCTGTAGTAGTTCACCAGGTTTGCACACACTGCAGGAGGGATTTTGGCCCACTGCTCCATACAGATCATCTCTAGATCTGTCAGGTATCGGGGCTGTTGCTGAGCAACACGAAGTTTCAGCTCCCTCAAAAGATTTTCTGTTGGATTTAGATCTGGAGACTGGCTAGGCCACTCCAGAACCTTGATATGCTTCTTTCCTGGCTGTGTGCTTTGGGTCATTGTCAGGATACATACAAAAAGACCCAGCCACGACCCATCTTTAATGCTCTGACTGAGGGAAGGAGGTTTTTGCCCAATACAGTATGTCACAATACATGGCCCCGTTCATCCTCTCCTTAATACAGTGCAGTCGTCCTGTCCCCTCTGCAGAAAAATACCCCCAGAGCATGATGCTTCCAGCCCTATGCTTCAGGTATGGTATTATTGGGATGATACTCCTCATTCTTATTTTTTCAAACACAGCAAATGGAGTTAAGACCAAAAAGTCCTACTTTGGTCTCATCTGACGACAGGACTGTCTCCCATGACTCCTCTGGATCATCCAGATGGTCCCTGGCAAACTTTAGACGGGCTTGGACATGGGCTGACTTAAGCAGGAGAAGTTTCCGTGCGGTGCAAGATTTTAAACCACGACGTGTTAGTGTATTACTGATAATAGCCTTGGAAACGATGGTCCCAGCTCTCTTCACGGCATTGACCAGCTCCTCCCGTGTGGTTCTGTGGTTTTGATACCCTATGAGGAGAGATCTTCCATGGGGCCCCAGTCCGAGGGACACTGGCAGTCATCATCAGCCTCTTCCATTTTCTGACAACTGCTCCAACAGTTGTTCTTTTTTCTTTTTTGCTTGGCAATTGCCCCGTAGCCCTTTCGAGCTTTGTGAAGGTCTACAATTTCGTCTATTGTGTCTTTTGACAGCTCTTTGGTTTTCGCCCATGTTGCTACTTAGACTTTGGCTGATTGTGGGGTGCACGGGTGTCTTTATGACAGGTAACAGGTGCTACTAATTTTGAATCATGAGCAGTGTGTATTTAAAAGCAAAATAACAGGTCTTTGAGGGTCAAAAATCTGTCTAATGAGCAAATGATCAAATACTAAGTTGATACAGTAATTCACAAATAAATTGTTAAAAAAATTCATACAACGTCTTTTCCGGATTCTTCTTTTTAGATTCTGTCTCTCGCAGTGGAAATGCACCTATGCTGAAAATTGTAGACCCCTCCATGATTTGTAAGTAGGAGAACTTGCAAAATCACATGGTGAATAAAATACTTATTGACCTCACTGTATATAATATTATTATATTATACATATTTTATATAT
>QMIH01000717.1:377926-403876 GCA_003987875.1 Clarias batrachus | reverse complement strand
AGTATGTTGGTAACTGACATGCAGCCAATGTCAATGGTGGAAGACAAAGGATTTTTAAAAAATGATTGGCATCTTTAATCTAGGATACATACAAAAAAAAAAAAAAAAAACTTTGTCTTTAATTTAAGGTTTAAAATGTCAAAATCAAAGATCATCACCCTGATTTATGGTTTTACAGTATATAGTTATAAGCAAAACATAAAATTAAATAGGCATTTAGTTTTTATCCGATTAATCAAAAAAATTATCACCAACTAATTGATTATCAAAATAATTGTTAATATAATATCTTTTTTTAAAAATCTTTTAAAATCTTTTTCTTCTTTTTTTTTTTTATCTTTCTCAAATCCTCAGAATTCATATTGTTTGTCATAACTTTTAGGAACCTGCCTCAACCTCACCTAATATTTCAGGAGTATTTTACTACGTCAATTTTATTTATTTTATTTTTTTTGTCAAATTTAAAAAACAAGAAACAAAGGAAGTTGATATCTATGCTTTTCCTACCTTTTTATTTGCGAGTTCAGTTGTGAAAAATAAAAATGATAGAGTATGTCACCATTTACAAAAAAAACCACCTTTTAGAAAGTGTGTTACTGTAGTACCTTTATTTTTCCTAGGTTGTTTGGATGGACTCTTTTGAGCAATCTCATCCATAGATGATGTTTCTTCATCCAGGGAGACATCCATGCAATCACGAGAAAGTTGCTCTGGCCGCAAAGATATGTAGGTCAGGTCTGGTTCCAGCAACGCTCCATAGGTGTGAACTATACATTACCAAATTACAGACATGTCAGTGTATGGACAGAAATATATGATATTTAGTGATCCAAAATGCAAACCTAGCTCTAACATGAAATTATTATATATGCTGAAAAAATTTACTTTATTAGCTTACTAACAAAAACATAAACTAACACCATTTATGATACTAAATGTTTATATTTTAGTTTTATACAAAAAAACTAATTTAATGACTATTTTAATTTAATGGGGGGTATTGAAATGTGTTATCTAAACGGAATATAAATCATGAAATACAATGCAGGAGGATGAAAAAAGTCAGCAAGTTAATAAAAATTGAGTAGACATGCCTAGACCAAGAGAAAATATTTCATGTCATGCCATACTCATCCGTTTCTCATCCAGGATGTTATTGGGAGACTCCATATTCAACAAAGCCTCAGCTGCTTCAATGGTCTCTATATTATCTTCTCCTCCAGAGACTGGAGTCTCTACTATAGCCAAAGAAATAGGAGTTCATATTAGAGCTGAAGTCTATTTTACAATATGATTTCTCAAAGCTAAGGTCATAACTATATACCAAAAACAAATGATACCTTTACCCTTATTGTCAATGAAAAAAGAAAGACTTTTCTTTAAAAAATATCAGATATGTAAAAAACATGCAGTTCTGCTTATAACGGGTGGGGGACGGAGATATAATGTTTTTTCATTTATAGTATAACTAACCATACAAGATGATTGCAAAATATGTAAAATTTTTAGAAACAGTTTTATTAACAAAATATAAGCCTAATTAAATCAACTTGGAGCCATCAAACAAATCACATGCATTTAAACATGCAATTGCCAAAACTATCATTTGATCCTTTCCATGGATTTCATCTGGGGAGGATTGATTCTAAGAGTACAGTAAAAATCTACATAAACATTTGTAATTAAATATTCAAACTTAATAGTACTGTACTTTTTGTATGACTATGTACCAGTCTCTCTCTCTCTCTCACACACACATACAAACACACAAATCACTCACTCACTCATCATCTATACCGCTTAATCCTGTATTCAGGGTCACAGGGGCCTGGAGCCTATCCCTGGAGACTTAGGGCACAAGGGATACACCCTGGACAGGGTGCCAATCCTTCACAGGGTACACATACACAAACTCACACACTACAGGCAATTTGGGAACACTAATTAGCCTAACCTACATGTCTTTGGACTGTGGGAGAAAACCGGAGTACCCGAAGGAAACCCACCAAGCACGGGGAGAACATCTAAACTCGAGCCTGGCTGGGGATCCAACCCGGACCCTGGCGGTGCAAGGCGACCAGTGCTAACCACTACACCACCGTGCCGCCCACACAAATTATCAATTTACTATTATGGCATTTAAAAATTTGACCCATATTTTTGACCGATTTCTACCCAAGAATGTACAGTTGTTGCCAAAAGTTTTGAGAATTACATAAATATTGGAAATTGGAAAAGTTGCTGCTTAAGTTTTTATAATAGTAATTTGCATATACTCCAGAATGTTATGAAGAGTGATCAGATGAATTGCATAGTCCTTCTTTGCCATGAAAATTAAGTTAATCCCGAAAAAAAATCTTTCCACTGCATTTCATTGCTGTCATTAAAGGAGCTGCCGAGATCATTTCAGTAATCGTCTTGTTAACTCAGGTGAGAATGTTGACGAGCACAAGGCTGGAGATCATTATGTCAGACTGATTGGGTTAGAATGGCAGACTTGACATGTTAAAAGGAGGGTGATGCTTGAAATCATTGTTCTTTCATTGTTAACCATGGTGACCTGCAAAGAAACACGTGCAGTCATCATTGAGTTGCATAAAAGTGGCTTCACAGGCAAGAATATTGTGGCTACTAAGATTGCACCTAAATCAACAATTTATAGGATCATCAAGAACTTCAAGGAAAGAGGTTCAATTCTTGTTAAGAAGGCTCAGGGCGTCCAAGAAAGTCCAGCAAGCGCCAGGATCGTCTCCTAAAGAGGATTCAGCTGTGGGATCGGAGTGCCACCAGTGCAGAGCTGCTCAGGAATGGCAGCAGGCAGGTGTGAGCGCATCTGCACACACAGTGAGGCCAAGACTTCTGGAAGATGGCCTGGTGTCAAGAAGGGCAGCAAAGAAGCCACTTCTCTCCAAAAAAAAACATCAGGGACAGATTGATCTTCTACAAAAAGTATGGCGAATGGACTGCTGAGGACTGGGGCAAAGTCATATTCTCGGATGAAGCCTCTTTCCGATTGTTTGGGGCATCTGGAAAAAGGCTTGTCCGGAGAAGAAAAGGTGACGCTACCATCAGTCCTGTGTCATGCCAACAGTAAAGCATCCTGAGACCATTCATGTGTGGGGTTGCTTCTCATCCAAGGSAGTGGGCTCACTCACAATTTTGCCCAAAAACACAGCCATGAATAAAGAATGGTACCAAAACACCCTCCAACAGCAACTTCTTCCAACAATCCTCGGGGACCAAAACGTTTTAAATTTTGGGTCCATGGCATGGAAACTCCCCAGATTTTAATCCCATTCAATCCTCAACTTTTTCAACAGAGGGGATGCCATCCCCCCGCACCCCCCCCCCCCAAATTGAGCCCTGGTTATCAGGCCAAACACCTTTATTTTTGTTTTTTAAAGCTTTCACTTTTCTGCTGTAACCACTGAAGGCTACTTTGTTGATCATTATCATGTTGGAAAGTCCAAGTCCATCCCATGCATAGCTTTTGGGGTTAAGCATGCAAATTGCCCCCTAGTATTTTCTGATAAAATGCTGCTTTCATCTTGCCATCAATTTTGATTGAATTCCCTGTGGCAGTGCAGCTGCAGAGAACATTAGAGATCCACGTCAATTCTTAACAACAGGGAGTGGTGCCCTTTATAAACCCTAATTTTCTCAGAGTTTAAACACTGGAGACATTTTTTATTTTATTTTATTTATTTATTTTTTTATTCGCCAAGTACTGTATGTTGACACACGCAAGGAATTTGATTCCGGCTGTTTGTAGAGTGAGCTGTTTTTGAGTACAGACTAAGTGTGATTGCAAGGTAGGGCAAGTAGCCCTGTGTACATCATGTATACTATAATAGGTAGTGCAAAATAGCAAGTAGTAGTAATATAATGTGAATGTGGGGAGTTTTTGGTGGCATGGTGGATGGTGGTGCTTTTACACAATACAGTATACAGAATGTTATTTGATGTTCAATTTGTGAAAATAACAATGATGGTTGTAAGAATTTAGTTATAAAAAAAGTTATAAATGTTCAACTACTTTTTCTGTAAGATCCTTTGACACCCTTTTGCATTCCCTATGCCACAGTTTTCAGCCAAGTCTGTTCAGCCATGGACTGAATGTGCATGGGTCTTCCCAATTTTTTGAAATTAACTTCTCTCAAACAAGTCATGGGAAATTACCATTAGCAGCCATTTAATACTAAGCCAAACATTCTAACGTATTTAAATTAAGATTAGGGCCTTTGATCATTTCAATTTAAAAAGAACTCATTCACACAATTTTTTCTGGCTTTACCTAACCAATTATTAGCGGGACTGTATTGTGTTGTGCAGTATAGCTAATTAATACTATTCATCTATATAAATAAAAGAAAGGTTTTATCTGTACATTGGTCAGAACTTGTTCTTCCAATGATGTCTTTACGTTTCATACATCGGAGCGGCCGAAACCAATGCAAAAAAAAAATCTGTCCGTCTGTTTCTCTGAATGTCTGTTCAGCAGATTTTGTCACAGCATCACGCAAAACAACATCCGGTATGACGAATGCGGACGTGTCTCTGAATATCCAGTATGACTAACACGGATGTGTTCCTGGCAGACAAGCTGAACACTTTCTACTCTACGCTTGCTTCGAGGCTTCAGCTAACGGTGTTAGCAATACTCATGTTAATGCTAGCGGCACTTATGGCTACAGCCAGAAAGGGAATGTCAGCACTGGACACGGGTTCATCATCACTGAGCATGACGTAAGGAGAGCCTTCAGGAGAGTGAATACCAGAAAAGTAGTAAGACCAGACCAGACCAGACTGCGCAGACCATCTAGCACCGGTGTTCACAGTGATATTCAACCTCTCCTTATCTCAGTCGGTAATCCCCACATGCTTTAAAGCATTGTTCCTGTCCTGAAGAAACCCCATCCAGCTTCCCTTAATGATGATCGCCCTGTAGCCCTCACCTCAGTAGTGATGAAGTGCTTTGAGTGGCTTGTCAAAGACGTCATCATTTCTTCACTAGCGGACACACTCGACCCACTACAGTTCGCTTACCGTCCAAATCGTTCAGCTGATGACGCCGTTTCCTCCCACCTCCTTCACACATCACTAACTCACCTGGACACTAGGAAGGGGAATTATGTTAAAATGCTCTTCAGCGACTACAGTTCAGCATTTAACACCTTAATTCCCTCCACACTTACTATTAAGCTGGAACACCTGGGATTCAGCCCATCTCTGTGTCAGTGGATCTACAATTTCCTAACTGGCACAGGCAATAAGGATGGGTGGACATGTCTCAGCCTCGCTCACCCTCGGCATTGGAGCCCCCTAGGGTTGTGTTTTGAGCCCCCTGCTCTACACTTACGACTGCGTGGCCACTACTAACTCCACCACCATCACCAAGTTTGCTGATGACACCGTCGTGGTGGTCCTGATCTCTGCTAACAATGAGTCGGGAAACTAGAGAACTGGTGCCAGAGGGAAAAACCTCCTTCTAAATGTCAGTAAGACAAAGGAGTTGATAGTGGACCTCAGTACTAAGCAGGAGGGGAACTACCAGACCCCCGTGATCAACAAGAGCCCAGTAGAGAGAGTGAACAGCATCTGATACCTCAGTGTTCACATCACGCAGGACCCCGTCATGGTCCTGTCACATCAACAAAATGCCCGGCAGTGTCTCTATCACCTTAGGTGCTTGAGAGACTTCAGACTCTCCTCCAAGGTGCTCAGGAACTTTTACTCCTGCACCATAGAGAGCATCCTGACAGGAAACATCACGACCTGATTTGGGAACAGCACCATGCAGGACAGATGAGCTCTGACGAGGGTGGTGCGATCAGCTGAGCGCATCATCCACGCTGAGCTCCCTGTCCTGCACTCGATCTACAGAAAGCGGTGCTGGACCACAGCCAGGAAGATCGTGAAGAACCTCAGCCACCAGGAACGAACTGTTCTCTCTCTGGTGCGTCAGTAAAGCGCTTCCGCTCCCTGAAGGCCAACACAGAGACTAAGGAGTAGCTTCTTCCTGCAGGCGATACGGTCTCTCAACCAGAACACTACACAGGACTAAACAATTTCTGCATTTTGCACGTTTCACAGTTATGGAAACTTTATGTACATTACTCATCTGTACACAGCTGCACATACCTCGGGCATTCATGGACACTGTACGTTTGTACATTTTGACAACCTTTCATTTCACTTTGCACGTCGCAGACTATGGACATTTATGGACATTTTACATCTACACATCCACGCACATTTGCACATTCCCAGGACATTTCCATTTAAATTCTAGTACATCCAGTTGTGTAGAACAAAGTTTAGGTCTCTATATTTTATTTTATTTTCTATATCTGTATAGATATAGAATTTTTTTTTTTATATATATTAAAATATATTTTTATATTTTGTTCTGTTTTCTATAGCTAAACTTATTCTTTTTTTATTACACAAGTTATTTCTTGGTCTTCACTGCATATCGTACTGTTTATGACTGTATATGTGACAAATAGAATGTGAATTTGAATTGGCTCGACGGAATTTAATGGAACTTTAAGCCAGCCCTTTGGTGTTTGCCTGAAGTTAAATCTGCAACATAAATAAAATCAATATGTTGTGCACAGAAGGGACGTTATAAACAGATTTGTGCCAGATTACCTCACAGCAGCCATCAAAGAAGGCATAGCTATATGCGTCAGTCACCAGGGCCAATCAACGTGATAGTTTACGGTAAATACAACAAATGTACAGAGTTTTATGCTGGTCTGTACTCTGGGTGCTAAAAGCAGATGGAATCAAATTCCTTGTGTAGGTCAACATACAAAACTCAATTCTGATTCTGAATACACAGCGTATGCAAAAGACGCAAAAACAACTGCAATGCTGCTACAAAGTGCCCAAATCTACACAAAACACAAACAAACGCGCTATAAAAACCAAGTAACTTTTGAAAACTGGATCTACAAAGATGTACGGACAAATGTTCATTCTTCCTGTGGGAAGTGTAAAACCAGTTTGTCTCATATGTTCCGAAACCGTGCTAATTAAAGCATACATGTGGAGTGCCACTATTAGATAAAACACTTAGAGGTGAGAGCATGTAAAATATTCAAACTGAACCCAGTGCTGTGCTCTCAAACAGAAATGTTGCGAAAAAGTGATGTTACAGGCATGTGCCGGATTTAATCTACTGTATATACTTTAAACAGGGAATGTATGGCTGACCACGAAAGAAGTACAGTGGAACCTTGGATTACGAACATAACTCATTCCGGAAGCGGGCTCGTATATCAAAACACTCAAAAATCAAAGCAAATTTTCCCATATGAAATAATGGAGACTCAAATGATTTGTTCCACTGCCCAAAAAATATATAAATAAATTATACAAAATATAAAGTAAAAATAAAACAAATTAACCTGCTATTTACCTCTGAAAAGAATCGCGACAGAGCAATATTTCCATTAGAGAGAGAGAGTGTGTATTTGTGTATATGTGAAGAGGAGAGTGGGGGGAGCTGTGAAGGCGAAAGGATGAGGGGTGTCTGTGTGAAGGCAAGAGAAGGAGGAGTGTGTGTGAAGCGTCACGGAGTCCAATGACGTGCACGCACACAGGCACAAAGTGCATGCTGACACAGAAAGAGAGAAAATGGATCTTTAACCTCACTAATGATACTTGCTTTTGCTTTACACATGTGCTATAATAAATGCACACAAACACCAAATAAAAGATGCTTTACATGCACACACGTGGTCACAGCGTTATAGTAGACAGTACACATGCGCATGGATGTTGATTATACCAGTAAGGGACGCATTGACTGAACAGGGGAGACGGTTATCCACAATTCTGCAGCGAGCGACAGGGAAAAACCATTGGCTCGGTTGTGATCATGTGACGCTGGGCATCAAAACATGAAGCGCATCTGTGCTTCATCTGTGATACACAATATTCGTAAACAAAGACTTTCTCGTTTTTCCAAGTCAAATTTTGCGCATCTTGCGGAACACTCGCAAATCGCGTTACTTGCAATCCGAGGTTCCACTGTACAACTTAAACGTAACGGGAGTTCTGCCATACATTAAAGCTTGAGTTCAGCTTATTTTTAACTTGAACATTTTAACTATATCTACAGACTCTTTACCCGTCAATGACAGGTTGTAACATATGAATATGACTCATGTCAGACTTACCAGACATCCCTACATCGCCCACCATAATATTGTCCTCCACTGCATCCTGCATGGTGTCCACCAAGATGCCATTAGTGACTTCATCGGCCTCCAGCCCTGAATACACATGCATGAGGTCAGCAGAAGGCACCTGCTCCACAATCACCGCTGGAAACACAGATGGGTCATCCAGCTGCAAAACAAATACCGAGAATATTAAAATAGGATTACAAACTAAATAGTTTGAACAATATATTATATAAACTTATTATATGTTTATACATATGGAGCAGACACCACATGTTTCTGGGGGTTGGACCAGAATGGCTGCCTTTTGGTCCCCACAAGCATAGATGTGCCTTAGGTGCCCATGATCCTGTCACATGTGTACTTGTGTCTAATTTATAATCAATGTTATTCAGTTCACCTTGTAGTGGTAGTAATGTTAAGGCTGATCAGTGTATAGAACCAGAAGTCATATATGCGCAAACAAAAACAGTTCTGAGAACAAATCACAAGAGCTGGTTCAGTCTCAGACATGTTTGTACATACAGATATATATATATATATATATATATATATTCTGAGGCAGCCAGAAAAAATGTATCCACACATCAGGAAAAGAAAAATATGCTCAGATATCCTAAGAGCTGCATGAATTAATGTTACTTTTAATGGAAATCACACCAAACCTTCAGGGATAACCCCTAGAGGGCGCCAAAGCGCCCTGTTTCTTTTGTAGTTTCTTTGTTTTTTGACTTCAGTTCCCATGGGGCAACTCGGTCAGGTGACCAGGCAGGCGCTCACCTGAACCGAGTTGGTAATTAGTGTGATTATAAATAGTTTGGTTGTCTTTGAGTTCCTGGTCTTGCGTCTGTTGATTTTCTTATAGTAAATGTCTAAGTGTTTAAGAGTGTCTGTTGTTTTGTCTCTTAGTGTTTTACTTTCAGTTTCAGTTATTAAGTGTATTTGTTTGACGGTTTCCCTGACCTTTTATTTAAATAAACATCGTTTTCATTAAAAAACCTGAATCCTCTGCAGTTATGCCTCGAACCCCGAACCGTGACAGAAACTTGTGCTAAAAGATGGATAAGTGTCCATGGCAAAACTACACCAAACAAAAAAAAGTAAGCATTTAATATGTTTATGATTTAAATAAAGCTGCTTACACAAAAATGCTTGGAATGCGCTTTTTAAAATAAAAAAGCAGCTGTGCACTGTCGTTTACTGGGTTTTGTATTATTAATTAGGGCCCAAGCACTAAAGGGTGCGCAGGGTTTCCCACTTTTGGGCTTTTTGGGGTCTAAACATGCTCAAAAACCTTTGCACTGGATATCCTTCTGGGCTCTCTTGGATTTTGATATACTCCTCCTAGGGAATTGCGATACGATTGCCAGCAAACCGGGCGTATGTGATCTAAAGACATGGGGGATGCAAAATAGTAGAAGGGTTTGTGATATCTCAGACGGATCAGCCATGATGATGCCTTAAACTTGTGCTGAAAAATGGTTAATAACTTTCTGTTTTGCCTTATCTTGAGTGACATTATATTCAGCGACACCTTCAATGACATCACATTGAGTCACATCATAGTGCGATGTTGTTTTTATTCTACACACATACACATCACAAATGTTAACACACACATCTCACAAACACACGCACGCACACACATACATTACCCACACATTACAAATGTTAACACTCTCACACAGACAAACACACACACACACACTCATACACACATATACATCTCACACATGCAAATGTTAACACACAGACACATACACCACACACACATAAACGTGCACAAACACATTTACTCAACACACAAACACACCTCTGTCTCACACACACTAAGCCTCACATGTCACACACACGCTCACACACACACACACACACTTTTTCTTAAAAGCCTTAAAATAAATTCAGTTTTTATTGCAGAAGCATATTGTCACACTGAAAATTTTAGAAAAATATTAAGTGAATATAAAGTGAATTTTAAGGGGAAATAAAAATCCCTGATTAACAAAATTATTTCTCATAAAATAACCTGTTCCACAATTATTGGCACTCCTAACAATTCCTAGAAAATAAATGTAATTGAAGTATTTCTGTCATTTCTACAGTAGTATACAAAGTTGATCAGAGTATCTAGGAACATTTAATTAGTAATTTATCACTTCCTGCTTCCCTGGGGTATAAATATGACGTGACGCAGAGTCCATTTCTCTTATCCACTCTTCAACATGGGAAAGACAAAGGAACAACCATTCAAGTAAGGCAGATGTGTGTCGGCCTTCACAAGTCAGGCAATGAGTACAAGAAAATAGCCATCCGCCTGCACCTGCCCATATCTACTGTGAGAGGAATCATTAAGAAGTTTTAAAAACTGGAACAGTAGTAAACAAGCCTGGACGAGGACGCACGTTTATTTTGCCTCCACACACAGTGAGGAGGATGGTAAGAGGAATGACAAATTCTCCAAAGCTCACTGTTAAAGAACTGCAATAAATGAGAGCATCTCGGGGTCACAAAGTCTCCAAAACAACCATCAGACCCTATCTACATGCCAACAAGCTCTTTGGGAGGCATGCAAATAAAAACCTTTTCTCAGTCACAATCATAAACGCAAATGTTTGGAGTTTGCTAAGCGGTACTGGGGCTTCAACTGGGACCGTGTTCTTTGGTCAGATGAGACCAAGATAGAGCTTTTTGGCAACAAACACTCTTAGTGGAACACAAAAGATGAGTATGCAGAAAAGCACCTCATGTCCACTGTGAAGTCTGGGGGAGGATCGGTGATGCTGTGGGGCTGTTTCTCTTCCAGAGGCCCTGGGAACCTTGTTAGGATGCCTGGCATCATGAATGCTTTGAAATACCAGGACATTTTAAAGCAAAATCTGGTGGCCTCTGCCCAAAGGCTGAAGATGGGTCATCACTGGGTCTTTCAGCAAGATAATGACCCAAAACATGTGGCCAAATCTACACAGAAATGGTTCACCACACACACACAGAATCAAGCTCCTCCCATGGCCATCTCAGTCCCCAGACCTCAACCCCATTGAAAACCTGTGGAGTGAGCTGAAGAGGAGAGTGCAGAGGAGAGGAGTCAGGTCACTGGATGAGTTAGAGACATTGTGCAAAGAGGAATGGTTGAAGATCCCTCTTTCTGTGTTCTCTAATCTTGTGAAACAGTATAGGAGAAGATTAGGTGCTGTTTTGTTGGAAAAAGGGGGGTGTACAAAGTATTAAACATCAGGGGTGCTAATAATTGTGGCACCCATGATTTGATGTACTGTAAAAGGATTATTTCTTAATATGGGATTTTTTGCCACTGAATAAATGCACTTGAATTAGAGGTTGGCATTTCCTCTTTTTTCCATTGTGGTCCTGTGTTATTTAGAAAAGTGATTTTTTTAGAAACTAAAGGACACATTTTAACCAGGGGTGCCAATAATTATGGAGGGCAGTAGAGATGGTGTAAAAGACCTTGTGGTGACAAAATTGTATTCTTTAGGTTTTTTTGTGTTGATATAAAAATCATGTTTGCCAAGACAAACATTTTCATCCTAACAGCATTTTCTTGTTTGTTTGTTTTTTTTGCATAATTTTGTATGCAAAAAAAAAGAGACTGAGCAGTGTAAAATTACCAGGGATAAGCAGTTTCTTAAATACTTAAATGAGACTTGCCCGGATCAAAGTCATAGGAATCATATTTTTTCTTGATTCCTGGTGTGAACATTATGTGAACATTAACTAAAACACTTTACCTGTATCTATTGAGAACCACAATGATGGATTTAAAGTAAAGCAATCAAAATGTGAATAAACTATACAGGATAAAAATTATCTGAAAAACTAAAGGACATGGGTTTCAGACTTCAGTTTGCTTATCAGTAAGTTAAATCATGCTTAATTGCATTGAGGTCAGATGACTGACTCAACAATCTAAGAACATTTAAGAACATTTAATATCAACTCATAAAACTCTTTTTGGAAAAATAACAAAACAAGTCAATCAAACAGGAACGTTTCAGAAGTTTCAGATGTTTTCTAGCAAAAGTGTTAAATTGTATCTTTAATAATTTTACGTTCAGGAGGGCACTTTATTATAGATTTTGGCAATAATATGTCTACCTCATCAAGAGTGTTCTTGGCTTGGTTAAATGTTGTTAAGTGGTTTTGGTCCGCAAAGGATAAACAATCTAGGATCATTCGATTAAGTTGTCTTTCATGGTCTTCAAGGCTTTTTGGTTTGCTCAAAGATTTATAGGTCTATTTTTTTTTTTTTCAAACTAATGATAGCCTCTTCCATGTGCATTCCAACAGACTCTTTTGAAAAAATGCAAAGACTGCAGCAGTTGCCAGGGAAATAAGACTATAAACGGGTGAGGCAGTTCCTGGGGCTGGCTATTATAGGAGGTTTGTTGATAATTTTTTGGATTTCATTAAATGAATGAACAGGTCAAAAAAAAAAAATCAAACATTGAAAGACATGATTTGTAAAGTTGTTCAGGATGATGCTTGGACCTGGGATCAATTACTCGAACCCCCAATTTTTTTCCAGTAGGAGTGCCTCAACTAGGTTTTCTCTATTTAAATGACTTTATGCGTGTAAGCCACATAGTGTCTTAGATGTTATAGGGACAATTGGGAGGAGGGAATTTTCCTGGAATGGGAACATTTTTTAATATGTTCTTTAATTCAGTTCAATTTTATTTTATTTAGAAAGTGCTTTTAACAATGGTCATTGTCGCAAGGCACCTTTACACAATCAAAAGATAAATATAGTTGCAAGCAACAATGACGGGCCCAAGCACCGTGCTGCATCGCCACCCCGGCTGCAGATGCTGGAAAGTAAGCGTCACACCATGACCTTCCTGAATGTGATGTCACTGAATATAATGGCACTTAATATGATGCTTCACAAAGTTATTAGTCATTTTTCAGTGTAAATTTAAGACATCATCAGTGATATCAGTCATATCGCCTGTTTGAGATATCAAAAATCCCGTTGCAATTTTGCATCCTCAATGTCTTTAAATCACATCAGCCCAGTTTGGTGATGATCCTTTAAATTCCCTAGAAGGAGTATATCAAAATTCACCTGGCGCGTTTTTGCGAATGACCCAAAATAACCGGCCTCCGAATAAGTTGAGCTCAGGACTTACAGTGCGAAAGTTTCAAGCATGTTCAGACACCCAAAAAACCCAAAAGGGTGGGGGAAAAAAAATAATCCTTAGGAAAACAGGAGGCTCCTGCGCACCTTATAGTGCTTGGGCCCTAAATATAATCCTTAGGAAAACAAGAGGGCCCTCACACACTATGTCGACATAGGGCTGATGTCATTGTGCTTGGGCCCTAATTGGGCCCTAGGAATGAGTATGAAATGTGTGAGAAAATATGTATAAATTAGAATTATCAGACGGTCTCTGATGACCCCGGAGATGGCAATAGGAAGAAACCTGAGAAAACTCCACACACAAACAAATTAACATAGGAGATTGGAGTCCTGACTGTATACAGGTGGCTCAGCTACAGGAATGCACCCCGGGAGATAAAGTGCTCTTTTTAATGCCCACATCAAACTCTAAATCACCAAGTGGCAAGGAGGTCTTCTTATAGGTTGGGGAGGCCAATTAGGTCATATACACAGATAGAGACCAGTCACTACAGATGTACCACTTCAGTCTCCTTTTGGAATGGTTGGGGCAGAGGAGAGACCCATATGTGTTTTGTGTCCTAAGCCGCTGGCAGCAGACAGCATGAGACCCAACAAATTAGGAAGACAATTAGAGACAGCACACCCCAGTCACATTAATAATCCTCTCTGCTTCTTTGAAAGAAAGCTGGCAGACGAATTGTAGGGTAAAATTTAAATCAGTGGACAGGAAAGCACAAATTGCTTCATTCAAAGTTGCATACAGAATTACCCAGTGCAAAAAAAACTACAAACGATTGCTGAGCAGCTGACACCCCCTCCCCAAAATTATGCAGAGATAAGTGACAAAGTATGCCTGTAAAAAGAATTGCACATGTATTTTATCTGTTTTGAACTTGGTGTGATTTGATATTATTGGTTTAGAAATGTATATTTCAATAAATAGTAAACTTTGCCTTAAACGATTGAGAGAGTTGCTTCCTGTGTTCCGTTTAATGGTTCTTCCTGAGAGCGCAGAGCCGGGAGCGGGGGAAAGTCCAAGAAGTCTGCCCGAATTGACTCCAGGCATTCACTGTGCCAGAGAGCACAGATTGCCAATGTGCTTATTCTGACTGTAATAGAGAGCACCACAAAGATTCCTACAGATATGTTAACAGCCACCCATATCGATTGCCTGGTCTGAAGCGTCAAACTATTGACTAACATCAAGCCAAGAAAACCAAGGAACTGCAACCCTCTAACACATTATTAAAACCTGTAACAAAGCAACGATGTATAATAGTGAAAGTGCTCCCACACTACACAATGCAATGCCATAAGGAAACCACTTTGAGAATGCATTCATTCTATTCCAGAGCAACGGATGTGTCAGGGTAAAGTGCATGAAGCAATGTAACCCACATGCATAGTTCTTACTGTACGAGCCCCTGATGGCAGTACTATAGTCTGGGGATGCTTAAATTGATCATATCAAGTCTACCTGAATGTACTGAAAGACCAGGTTATGCAATCAATGTTTTTTTTTTTTTTCGTTCCTGATGGCATGGAACCATTTCAGGACTCAAAATGTGCATTAGTGACTTTGGGAACATTACCATATGGTGCCATAACCATAGCTAATGGCAGTCCAATTTAATGTTAGAAACTTCTTTTTGACAGGTTGCCTCCTTTCCTCAATACTAGACTTGAATAACTGATTTTTTGTTTATTTAATCAGGGACCACACACTAAGCATTTGTTGCACACAGGCAACCGTAGCCGTGTTCATAATTTCAGAGAAATTAATATACTGTTAGGAACCTCCACTAGAGGTCACTGTTTCTGTCTATCTGTAGCTTTTGTTGGTCGACACAGTTTCCCAGAAGGCACCTCAGTCAGGTGATGAGTCGGACTGCACTGAGGAGGCTCATTAAAAAGTTTCTATAAATAGCAGTTTGTTCTGGGAAACTGGGTCGAGCAGTGTTTGTTTGTATATCACAGTCAGGTGGGCATTCTGTTTTGTTTGGTTTTTGTTTCTTTAAGTTTATATTTTGGTTTATGTTTTGTATCCTTGGTTTTCAAGAGGGCTCTAGTTTTGTTTTCTGTATGTTCCTTGTTCTGATGGATTCATGGCGCTGCCTTGTTCAGTGTTTAGTTAGGCCGTGTCTCCTCCTGTGTAAGTACTGTTCTTTGTATCCCCAGTGTCGGCCTTCTGGTGTAGTTCTTTGTCTGTCTAGTTTTGTGTAGCCACATGAGGGCCTAGCCGCTAGTAGGCCTTGGCTGCTAGTAGCGTTAGCTACTTGGCTCCAGTAGGCTAGCCTCTAGTGGGATTGACTGCTAGTGGTTCTGGTCGCTAGTAGCTTAGCCGCTAGTTTGGAATAGCCTCGTGTGTGCTTTGCTTCTTGTGTTCTGTTTAACTATTAGGTCAGTACTAACCCAGTTAGCCACTCACTCCCTTAGCTACTAACCCGGTTAGGTCAGCATCCAGCGTCCCCATATTCCAGATAGCTACTAACCCAATTAACCACTAACCCAGCTAGTCTAGTCCCTGTCTAGCCCTGTCTCTAGTCTCTGTTCCCCTGGTACCGTCTTCTGTCCTGTCTCTAGTCTCCAGTCCTGTCTCCATCTTTTAGTTCCTGCCATGTCCCGTCCAGTCTCTAGTTCCCCTAGGTGTCTTTAGTTAGCTCCAGCTCCATGTTTCCCTATTCAGTTCCCTGTGTTTTCCTTATGCCAGTTCCCTGTGTCAGCTCCTAGTTCCCGTGTCAGTCCATAGTCCCCATGTCTGTTTAAAGAGCCCTAGTTATAGTTTGAGTTTGTGGTTTTGGTTTCTTTTTGTTTGTTTGTCTATTTTTGAGTTTGTTTAAATAAAGACTTTTTGTTTCAACAACCCCTCTGCCTTCACGCCTACCATACATGCCCACGGCAACTACATCAGCCGGTCTAGCCAGCGTGGCCAAAGGTTTTGAGAATTAAATAAATATTGGAAATTGGAAAAGTTGCTGCTTAAGTTTTTATAATAGTAATTTGCATAAACTCCAGAATGTTATGAAGAGTGATCAGATGAATTGCATAGTCCTTCTTTGCCATGAAAATGAACTTAATCCCGAAAAAAACTTTCCACTGCATTTCATTGCTGTCATTAAAGGAGCTGCTGAGATCATTTCAGTAATCGTCTTGTTAACTCAGGTGAGAATGTTGACGAGCACAAGGCTGGAGATCATTATGTCAGGCTGATTGGGTTAGAATGGCAGACTTGACATGTTAAAAGGAGGGTGATGCTTGAAATCATTGTTCTTTCATTGTTAACCATGGTGACCTGCAAAGAACCGCGTGCAGACATCATTGCGTTGCATAAAAATGGCTTCACAGTTGAGGATATTGTGGCTACTAAGATTGCACCTAAATCAACAATTTATAGGCTCATCAAGAACTTCAAGGAAAGAGGATCAATTCTTGTTAAGAAGACTTCAGGGCATCCAAGAAAGTCCAGCAAGCGCCAGGATCGTCTCCTAAAGAGGATTCAGCTGCGGGATCGGAGTGCCACCAGTGCAGAGCTGCTCAGGAATGGCAGCAGGCAGGTGTGAGCGCATCTGCACACACAGTGAGGCGAAGACTTTTGGAAGATGGCCTGGTGTCAAGAAGGGCAGCAAAGAAGCCACTTCTCTCCAAAAAAACATCAGGGACAGATTGATCTTCTGCATAAGGTATGGCGAATGGACTGCTGAGGACTGGGGCAAAGTCATATTCTTGGATGAAGCCTCTTTCCGATTGTTTGGGGCATCTGGAAAAAGGCTTGTCTGGAGAAGAAAAGGTGACGCTACCATCAGTCCTGTGTCATGCCAACAGTAAAGCATCCTGAGACCATTCATGTGTGGGGTTGCTTCTCATCCAAGGGAGTGGGCTCACTCACAATTTTGCTCAAAAACACAACCATGAATAAAGAATGGTACCAAAACACCCTCCAACAGCAACTTCTTCCAACAATCCAACAACAGTTTGGTGAAGAACAATGCATTTTCCAGCACGATGGAGCACCGTGCCGTAAGGCAAAAGTGATAACTAAGTGGCTCAGGGACCAAAACGTTGAAATTTTGGGTCCATGGCCTGGAAACGCCCCAGATCTTAATCCCATTGAGAACTTGTGGTCAATCCTCAAGAGGCGGGTGGACAAACAAAAACCCACTAATTCTGACAAACTCCAAGAAGTGATTATGAAAGAATGGGTTGCTATCAGTCAGGATTTGGTCCAGAAGTTGATTGAGAGCAGCCCAGTCGAATTGCAGAGGTCCTGAAAAAGAAGCGCCAACACTGCAAATACTCAAAGACTCTTGACATGCATAAATGTCATGTAATTGTGGATAAAAGCCTTTGAAACGTATGAAGTGCTTGTAATTATATTTCAGTACATCACAGAAACAACTGAAACAAAGATCTAAAAGCAGTTTAGCAGCAAACTTTGTGAAAACTAATATTTGTGTCATTCTCAAAACTTTTGGCCACAACTGTATATAAAAACAATATGTCAATATTATTAGGGATGGGGTCTTCAAACCAACTACTGGCCAGAAGCCCCAGGCACACAGCATCAGCTGCCCATATACAACAATGCCTATGCACCATCCCTGTAAAAACAAACAGCAAAACTAAATAAACAATAACACAACCATGAACATATACAACTCCATACGAAGTCACATACAGAAAGTGTATAACTTTCTGTATGTGACTGCACACAGCGAGAAAATAGAAATTTGTCTTTTATTACAGAGATAACAGATTGGCTATTATTGTTCCTAATTTTTTCCTTATGTCATCAGCTGACTGACATCAATAAAAAGAGGACGCAAACTCTAGTCCAGTGTACAAAGCTGTGCAAACTGGATTTCGACCAGATAAAAGCTGTTTTGTTGTTGCATTTAGCTGATGAATACCATGAACGGACCATAAGTAACATGAGACACAGCAACGACCAAGATTCCATTCCATAAACCTATAAACCTGTTGCAAATAATATTAGCTGTCGGATGGAACAGCATGTCATTGTACTGTGTGTAATGCCAACAGACCAAGGTTTGGAAGGATGGTTGCTTCGAACAATACAACCAGTTTAATCATATACCTGTAAAGGTTTTAATCCTGGCGGCAGACTTAAGTTTTATTTCAAAGATTTAATTTTAACCTGAATTTTATTAGTTTTGTATTTTTTTTAAAAATACTGTGCAAAACAAGAGTTTAACATATATTGTTTTTCCATTCGTTACAACAATAAAACAAAATGATAAATTTCAAGAAAATTATACATATGTAAATGATTCATAGTTTTGAACAAAACTGACTTGGTATTAGGAAAAAGTTTCGATCATTTAATGTAAAAGTGCAAAAGATTTTAAGGCTACTGAGCATTGGAAAACAACTGAACTTGTGGAAATCCCTCATCACTCAACTACTGAAGCACATGCAGTTCTTGAATCCAGTCAAGGCCTATTTTCTTCCACTGCACTATACTCTGAGCAAGACGTTTCTAAATTCAGAGTGATGATCAACTCACTTTGATCATCTATTCTGCATATCTGTCCATTTAAAGGGCAGGCCATCTACTCAGCACCATGGCTTAGTGGTTAGCATTTGCATGTTCTCCCCATGCTTGGTGGATTTCCTCCGGGTACACCGGTTTCCTCTCACAGTACAAAGACATGCAGATCCGGCTGACTGGCCTTCCCAAATTGTCTGTAGTGTGTGAATGAGTGTGTAAGTGTGTAAGTGTGTCTGTAGTGTGTGAATGAGTGCCTTGTGCTCCAAGTCTCCAGGGATAAGCTCCAGGTCCCCCTGACCCTGTATACAGGATAAGTCTACCCAAACTACGTAACTGATAGCAGTGCTAATATTGGCTATAAACCCCTGTCTGGCATAGAACCCATCATCTCTTCTATGAGTTACTTTTCTCAGATAAGTATGCATGAATGCATAGAGGTCAGCTGATGTGGTGTTATCCCACTTCAACTTCTCGACCACCTCTTCAAAGACGGACATGACATTAATGCAGAAGAGAGAATGTACCTCCAAAAGATCAGCATCTTCCTCAACCCTAGTAGCATCCCATTCAACCTCAGCAGTGCTTGCAGGTGACTTGTACAGTCATGCAAAAGGCACAAAAACTCACTCGGAAGCATATTCTCCTTTTGCCAGACATGGAAAAGATACTGTAACCCCTTAACGACATATATTTTCCAAATCTCTCACCGAGAGCTGATCCAGGGCATGTTTAATGGTGTTATGGACAATATGTGTACCACAGTTTTTCCGCTGAACCTATCATTTTGTGAAGACTGAATTGTGGATTCCATAATTGACATTTGTGTTGTCGGCACTGAATGCAGCCACATGCTCCAAAGTCAGACCCAGGTTTTTAAGAAAGCTCAGAAGTCGTTTTTCACAGTATGATAGATATGTCACATGTAATATGTAATTTCAGTGTATGTAGGTATAGTCTATGTATAATAGTATATTAAATATAGTACATCTGCTGTTTGGGCTTCGTAAAAGTTGTACTAAATTAATACAATATGTCAATATTTTTTATATAAGTTTTGCTAGGCTAATCTGATTATCTAATCTGATCTAATCAACCCGATTTGGGCTTAAGAATCTATTTAATTATTATACGTACCATATCAGCCTCTGGAGATGCCTGGCGGACAAGGAGTGAGTGCTCCCTCTCCCTGTGTCCAGCCACATGACACACAAAAAAAAGAGTGTTGAACCAGTGCGCCAAGCAGTGTGTGTATATAAGAAAGTGTGCACAAATAAAATGTAACAAACTGCATCATTAGCTAAAATAAATTACGGGGTAAATTACCCTCATCCTCATTCTCACCAATCCTCCAAAGTGTAGCTGGAGTGTACAAATGTGATGTGACAAAATTTTAAGCGATAACCATTCACTGATTTCCACCTTCAGGCTTGTTTAATAAATCTTTTTATCTTCCAAATTACTACTTAGTTTGCCACTTGTTAGGCTCAAACTGATTAATGAACCACTTGATCTGTACACTTGCCAATATCAGGGGAGAAGCAATCACACACACACACACACACAATGTAGTGTCAGAATATTCTCTAGTATTCACTGAAAGGGAGGTATTTAAGTCCTAAGTCAATTGCCCTAATAATTATATTAAGTACATCCATGATTACATCAAGGAGCATGAGCCATTCACATATTTTATAGAAATTCAGGGAAATAGTTTTTATAGATAAGAGGAAGTATTCAAGGAAACAAAAAGAGAGGAATAGGAAGCATGCAAGAGTTAACAGAGCCTAGGGAAAACTTTTAAGAGTACACTACCACCTCTTGCTGCTACCTCTGGTTTAGGGCCATTATGCACATCACAGCAAGAATTTCAAAAGAAATTAAACAGAGATATAACGCTATGAAGCTACAAGTCACACACAAGTGCTTTGTGTTAGCGACATTAGATCATTTTTATACATATTGAGAATGCATGTGCTACGTCCGGTTCCATCCACTATATTCCATTGTCCAGTCAGGATTTCTGAAATCTCTTATGCACTTAAGGCACCCAAGATGCACAGTATATATGGTCGATGTTGAGCAAAATTTTGTCCAGCAAGATTAATGTTGATAAGTTGTTTTTGAGCTGTTTTGAGTGTTGTCCCAATGATGTATTTTAGGTGGACCTCACCACAGTCTTATTTCAGCTACTGTACTGAATATGAAAATTTCATACATTAGAGCTCCTACTGGAAACGTTGAGTTTTGTCATGGTTTACACTACAAAGTGATCTCTTTGAAAATCAGATTATATCAGTAGAACTGATGAGAATATCAGTTCCTTACCTACCTGGCCCTATGTGGGAAAAAAAGTTCATTACTCCAAGATCACCACAATGACCTCCATAACTCATACAAGAATCCAGAACAATAACTAAGGAACTGCAGGCCTCACTTGTCTCAGTTAAGGTCAGTGTTCACGATTAAACAGTAAGAAAGAGACTGGAGGAAAATGGCATCAATGGGAGAGTTCCAATGTTGAAAAGCACAAAAAGAACACGAAGGATCATTCCACGTTTGCCAAAAAAAAACAAACATCTTTATCACCAAAATGTTTGGGCAGACATTCTGTGGACTGAAGAGACTAGGGTTTAACGTTTTGGAAGGTGTGTGTCCTATTACATCTGGTCATAAAACTAGTACAACATTTCATAAAAAGAACATACCCACAGTCAAACATGATAACGACCCATTAGGACCCGGATGACATGCCATAATTCATGCATTATTTCTTCATTTCTCCATTGTTTGGAGTGGCCTAGTCAAAGTGCAGTCTTAAATCGAGTTGAGGTGCTGTAGCATGACCTTAAAACATGTTTAAAATGTTTAAAAACCCTCCAATGTGGCGAAATTAAAACAATTCAGCAAAAAACGTGGTCCAAAATTCCTCTACAGCAGTGTGACAGACTCCAGAAAGATTTCCAGTTATGTGTGGCACAACCAGTTATTAGGTTTAGGGCATTTACTAGATATTAGATTTATTGGACTTAGGCAATTACTTTTTCGTAAAAGGGCCAGTCATTTCCCAAAGAATATTAATCACGGAAGGGCCAAATACTTTTTCACAGCATCTATATGTATATGTGTGTGTGTGTGTGTGTACAAACATGTATCTCCATCTGATTTATAGTTTAGATGAACTGAAGCTCTTGTGGCAGCAGCACAATGCATAAAATCATGCCTCGTGCTGCTGCCACATGCTTGACTGATTGCATACTGTATAAAATAATGGTGTGTAAAAGATAGTGTGTGTTCATGCATTTATATTCATTATACCACCAGGAGATGGTAGCAGAGTGCAAGAGACCAAATATACCTGGGTTTAACATGTGAAACAAACCAAAAACAAACCAAAAAAAAAAGACTTCCTAGTGTTTAATAGAACTGATCACAAATCTATCGTTTTAAACTTGATCACCATAAACAACTAAGGAGATGCACAAATGTTTTTCATGCTCATGGCACAGATTTCTTTCTTCACACTGCTGTCAAATGATATTTTCCCGTCAGTAATGTGTTTTATTTTTACACCCAATAAGAGCACAAGAACAAGCCCTGACATCAACCAGCTAACAGAGAATTTTGGCAGAGCAGTATTCTGTCTCATGCCAGATATCTTGAGGTCTATCCAAAAGTTCTGTGCATGCAATATACAGTAAGATCCTGCTTTCAGCCTTCCACTCTTCATCCATCTAGATGTGCTCAAAAAATATTTATATTTGAACAATATCTGCGATTTTTTTTTTTGCCTCTTCCCTTCTCTGTATTAAGGATGATGCATATTAGGTGTAAATATACCACTGACATTTTAACAAGATACTCCTGTTTAACATCAATGAAGATTTTCTAATCCGAATGCACATTCTTTTGAAGAGTATTTCCAAAGCTTTCTGGCTTCTCGTTATAAATTGGATATAGAGGATTCTCCACTTTAAGTGTGACGACTTCTTCTGGGTTGTAATCAAGGGAAATTTCATAATAAAAATAGCCGATCATGTTTGCATATCTGAGTTCCCTGTTCCTGTTGTGAGGACAAAAACGTGAACCATGTTTCTCTCTTGTAAATAACGTGTCTCTGTTTTACCTGTTATCTCCAGCAACAATTAACCACACCTGTCGAACCAACTAATGCAACACAACATCCCATTTTCCCATTTCTAAAATCAAGCCAGCTCCAAGAGAAGGTGGTCTTTAGGTGAGATGAAACTAGACCGTGTATCATAGCTCAGAAGAATCAATGTGCGCAAACAAAACATACATTTTATGTTTGAATTTCAATTATAGAAAATTATGTGCTAGTAAATTTGGAATTTGAGAATTTATGGCCCGTCAGTAGGACACAATTCCAGTAATTGTGCAAAAGTGAAGCAATGCAAGTATAGGGAGGAGTTTCATTCTTTAGAACAATAGTAGGAAGACGCCCAGTGACTCCAGTACCAACAGGCCAAGCTGGTCAGGCCTGAAATCTGTGTGTAACAGGACCGAATACAGCAAACAGTGGATTGTTGCACTTCAGCCACTTATCTCTCGCATACACGCACGTGCACGCACACACACACACACACACAAGCATAAACGCATACTTGCAAATGCAACAGAAAATACACTGCATTCAGAGCAGGGTTCAGCTGTAGACAGGAGCAATGAGAAAGCATCGAGAAACACGTTCACCATGGAATCATTTCAATTCAGTAAGGTTAACATATTTTAATAAGCTTAAATAAGTACTTAAGTATATAATAAGTACAAGAAAGTAAGTAATGACCCCAAACGTTTACATATTACTGTTATTACAATCCATGTTCTTTGAATCAAAAAAAAAAATCTTGAGATTTTGAGCAGTCTCAAACTCATCCTATCTCTATCTCCCATACACATACACACACACATACTGGTCACATACTGTCCACACACACATACGGTCACTTCTTCTCCTTGCACTACTTTTTTCCCCTTTCCAGCAAATCAGACATCAAACTCAGCAACATGTCCCTAGCAGTTGTCCATTCTGGGAACAGGCTCATCACTCTCTCACTCACTCATCATCTATACCGCTTAATCCTGTATTCAGGGTCACGGGAGCCTGGAGCCTATCCCAGGAGACTTAGGGCTCATGACAGGGTACACCCTGGACAGGGTGCCAATCCATCGCAGGGCATACACACTCACTCATTCACACACTACGTGCAATTTGGGAACCTACCGGAGTACCCGGAGGAAACCCACCAAGCACGGGGAGAACATGCAAACTCCATGCACACAGAGACGGGAATCGAGCCTGGACCCTGGCGGTGCAAGGCGACAGTGCTAACCACTACACCACTGTGCCGCCCACAGGCTCATCAAAGATGGCCAATTAAAGATTAAAAAAAAAAAAAAACCTGGTACTTTTCCACTCGTCAACTGTCCAGTTTGCGTGAGTCTGTCCAAATGATACTTGTTCTTGGCTGACAGAACTGTAATACACTGGTCTTTTGGTGTGTCCACCTTGAGGTTTTATTTATTGTGCATTCTGAGATGCATTTCTGTTCAATATTTTTGCAAAGCATGATTCATTTACTAAACATTTACTACAGCAACAAGGTATTTCAGACTGCAGACCCACTCCTGTACCATTCTGTATAAATGGTATAAATTACAGAGCAATTTGGGAACACCAATTAGCCTAGTCTGTATGTCTTTAGACTGACGGATGAAACCCGCCAAGCACTGGGAGAACATACAACTTCCATCCACACAGACACTGAGGCAATAATCGAACCCAATAAATTATTTAGACATTGATAACCACTAAGCCACTGTGTACACAACACATCTAGTACCAAATATAAACTGAAATATAAAATATCTGCTTATGTGTGATGCTGGATACCTGGTTGATTTCATCCATGCCATTACTTGCAAACTCGAAGACAAGCTCGTTGGGCTGGACTGCAGTGGTCATGGTGCAATAGAACACGAGGGGGGGGCGGGGTATGGCTCAGATTGATAGGCACTCTCCTGCCTCTCCAGAGACTCCCCACATGCACCACTCTGCACCAGAACCCTCAACACTGGAAGAACTTTAGGCACACAGCTCAAGACTTTATCCAATTTTCTTTCTCTCTTCTGTTTTTTTGCTCAATCCAGGGGATCTACACCTTCAAGGGAAAAGATAAGGAGAAAATGAGAGAAAAAAAATAAACATCTACAGTATGTAAAAGGTCAATTTATTATTATTTGTTTCATTTATATATTTTTATTATTTGAATGGCTCGCTGCATTAATTTGAGGCACATTTTTGTGAAGTGTCTGCTGCTCAATGTAAACCGTACTATAATTAAAAAGTCTTTTTAAACACACGTTTTTTCGTGTGCCACTTTATATGCCGCATTGCAGGATGTTACTATTTGCCAGCATTGCTTTCATATCAACTTATCGTTGCCAAAAGTTTTGAGAATTACATAAATATTGGAAATTGGAAAAGTTGCTGCTTAAGTTTTTATAATAGCAATTTGCATAAACTCCAGAATGTTATGAAGAGTGATCAGATGAATTGCATAGTCCTTCTTTGCCATGAAAATTAACTTAATCCCGAAAAAACACTTTCCACTGCATTTCATTGCTGTCATTAAAGGACCTGCCGAGATCATTTCAGTAATCGTCTTGTTAACTCAGGTGAGAATGTTGACGAGCACAAGGCTGGAGATCATTATGTCAGGCTGATTGGGTTAGAATGGCAGACTTGACATGTTAAAAGGAGGGTGATGCTTGAAATCATTGTTCTTTCATTGTTAACCATGGTGACCTGCAAAGAAACGCGTGCAGCCATCATTGTGTTGCATAAAAATGGCTTCACAGTTGAGGATATTGTGGCTACTAAGATTGCACCTAAATCAACAATTTATAGGATCATCAAGAACTTCAAGGAAAGAGGTTCAATTCTTGTTAAGAAGGCTTCAGGGCGTCCAAGAAAGTCCAGCAAGCGCCAGGATCGTCTCCTAAAGAGGATTCAGCTGCGGGATCGGAGTGCCACCAGTGCAGAGCTGCTCAGGAATGGCAGCAGGCAGGTGTGAGCGCATCTGCAC
>QMIH01000717.1:335018-377416 GCA_003987875.1 Clarias batrachus | reverse complement strand
CTTGTGGTCAATCCTCAAGAGGCGGGTGGACAAACAAAAACCCACTAATTCTGACAAACTCCAAGAAGTGATTATGAAAGAATGGGTTGCTATCAGTCAGGATTTGGCCCAGAAGTTGATTGAGAGCAGCCCAGTCGAATTGCAGAGGTCCTGAAAAAGAAGCGCCAACACTGCAAATACTGATTGCAAATACTGAGAAAGATTTCCAGTTATTGCAAACACTGATTGCAGTTGTTGCCGCCAAGTGTGGCACAACCATTTATTAGGTTTAGGGCATTTACTAGATATTAGATTTATTGGACTTAGGCAATTACTTTTTCGTAAAAGGGCCAGTCATTTACAAAAGAATATTAATCACGGAGGGGCCAAATACTTTTTCACAGCACTGTATATGTGTGTGTGTACAAACATGTGTCTCCATCTGATTTATAGTTTACATGGTTAATTATGTCATTTAATTGTGGATAAAAGCCTTTGAAACGTATGAAGTGCTTGTACTTAATTTTCAATACATCAACTGAAACAAAGATCTAAAAAAAAAAAGGGTTTAGCAGCAAGCTTTGTGAAAACTAATATTTGTGTCATTCTCAAAAGTTTTGGCCACGATTGTACACTTTATATACATCAGTTACGTACCCCCCCCCCCAGTATTTTATTTAATCTGTACAGTTTATATGTACAGATTTGAATGTTGTGTCTTACTTTGTCTTGTCTATAACAAACATTCAGTGTTTTATGTTGGTCTGTACTTTGAGAGCCATAAACAACCAGAATCAAATTCCTTGTGTGTCAACATACTTAGCAAATAAAACTCTATTCTGATTATAATTCTGAAATAATCACCAACTGGCAAACAAAAATGAAAGCCCTATTCATACAGTCTATTATTATCTGGAGCCTCGTGTGATTTAGACATTTAGAAACCTGCAATTTTACTTGAATTTACTGACTTATCTTCTAGATATGATGTCAAGTGCACTATTTTGGATAGGCTATTGTTTGGAAATGTCTCATCCAGGCTTCCCTGTAACCAGGAATACAAGATAAATCGGTATAGACGATGAGTGAGTGAGTGAGTGATCAATGTCTTCAGTAGGAACCATGTCAAACTCATACTGAATTATCACAAACTGTTTATAAACCTGCACCTACAAAGTGTCTATGACATGTTATAATTTGCTATAATTGAACTGCCACATTTTTTTCATTTGTTTACAATAGGCGGAGTATCCCAGTTTGGATAAATATGACCACAGAAACTATGAACCTGCAACTGTTTACAGCACTGGACAACAGCACTTCACATAGAAACACATGAATGAGGCAACTGAGGGTGAAGCTAGGACCTGGAACCAAAAAGGAATGTCAAAATAAAAGTACAGGTCATGATTTTATAACACTTACGAGCAGTAATTACAGCAGTGGACAATATGAACATGAATGAGTAACAGATTATGTGTATTATGCCAATGTTGGCATATTTTGGACTCTATCAGAAAACAAAACACTCTCTACAGCCTTGAAAATCATTTAGCTCTTGCAGCCTCCCTTACCGGAGGTCGTAAACTGGAACCAGTGTAGCCCTGCATCATTTAACATGGTTCCACTTCACACTTTCACTTCTTCTTTTTTTATTCCAGTAATCAGAAGTGAAAAGCAACATAAAGCAATCAGCCACATTTACATGTCAGAATCCAGAATCCACATTTTTACATGGAAGAGCTTGCTAAAGAGTTAGCAGTGTTCAGATGTGCTTTTGAACATCCCTTACACCATCTGGAGTTTATCTGCTGTCAAATAGGAGGATGTTATCAGACTCAGTGTTCAATAGACATCCTGCTGTGTTTCATGAAGTCATGAGGCCTTTTGCATCTGCAATGATGACGGTGATGATGACGGTGATGATGATGTCATGAACAAATGTACATGCAATCCTACTTCTCTCCATCTTAAACATTAATCAGATCACTAGAGGAACCCCAAGACAGCAGCCTCTAAATGGCTACTGAGAGCATGATATCAGTGGCAAAGTTTTAATCCATGAGATGTAATGCAGCCTGTTATGCTCATCATCCTTCTCATCTGTCATACACAGAACTCCAGTGAGCAAACGCACAAACACACAATTCGGCTGATAATCTTAAGAGTGTGAATTCAAATGATTTTTTTCTCCCCCAAAGGTGTAAATGCTGTATGCAGCCCTTGGATGCCTCAAAGTTAGCGGTATGAAACCCAGAATTAAAAAAAAAAGCCAAGTTTGTGTACAAATGAGTCTACTGTGATAGAAGCTAAAGACCCAAAACAACTTTAGTTTTCAGAAATCTTCTTGCTATTAAACATGAAAATAAGGCAATTAAACACCACCAAATTACTAAACCATGTATCATGGGGTAAATTCTTATTTGGAAAAGGCACATTCAAGGGCATCATGACACGAAGGCGACATCATAAACTCTTTTGATGTGGCAAACAAACACACGATACTATACATGCCATGAATATTAGCTAAGGCACAAAAAGGCAAAAGTCGAGGATGGCCAAGTTTGTCACGTTGTTATATGTTGCAGTGAAAAACAAGTCTTATATAGAGTAGCATTGGAACGAAAGAAATAGGGACATAATTAAGAGAAATAAGGTCTGCAGAGGGCACAGAGGGCTTTCCACTTTGACTCAGGTGCAATGGTATTTCAAAACTTTCCAATCCAACTGCTAAAAAGTATCTGGAGAGACAGTGTTTCCAAAGAAACAGGAGTAGAAATCAAACTCGCCACAACCTGCCTTTTCACTCCAGAATACAAATAGCATAAGTTGAAAAAAGCATTTATACCATTTTTCAAAATCTATTACAAGACAAAACTTCAAGAAGTCTTAATAAATAAGCAAAGCCATGTTACTACTTCTTCCCATGGAGTCATGCATCCTGAAACAGAGAGAGAGAGACGGATGAAACAAGAGCCACGGAGAGAATGATACAAAACAAGTAACGCCATAGAAGGTTGCTGATATGAGATTACTTATACCAGAAAAAAAAAAAAAGCCTATTTCACAAGGTCATCAGCTCCTGTCAGATGAACGTAGTTCCTGTGAGGATGTGACTCAGGGATCTGCTGCCATTGTGAGCAACTGCAACAGCACGATAGTGAAAACGGGCCAAAGGGGGCAGTACAGCGAACGAAAGGCCTAAAAATCACTACTACTAATGATTTAACAGGGATGATACATTTTAAGTTACTTATAAATTACTGATTACATGCCAGTCAATTCTCAGTAAGTTGTACGCATGAAAAACGGCAATTTGTAAGGATCTCTGACAGGGGGGCCAAATTATGACGGCTAGACAACTGGGTCAGAGCTTTTCCAAAATGGCAGGTACCTGTCAAAAATGATCGGAGGGAAAAATACTGGTAAACTGGAGAACGGGCCACAGGGAAAACGTGATGCATGTGTTTGTCCAACACATATGTGGGCAGCGTTTCTGCATATGGGGCTACATAGCCACAGAGTGGTGGTCGTCATGATGACGCCTGTCCTCCTTCACCTAGAAATGTGTGTATCAGAAGTAGAACATGCAGCCATGGAAAAAGGTGATCTTTTAAATCATGTGGGTGGCTGGTGACGGTTGCTAATGTGCGGAAGAGATGGCACCAGGTTACACTACGGATAAGAGCCAAGTCAACTGAAGCATGTGATGCTCTGGTGATGTTCTGCTGAGAATCCTTCTGACACATCATTCATGTTGGTGTTACTTGACAAATGCTGCTTACATAAGTGTTGTAGCACAAACAAGAACAACCTTTAATGGCAATAGTACTTTCTAATGGCAGTGGCCTCGCGCAGCAAGATATCAGACCTGCAAAAAATGTTCAGAGTGAACATATGCATCATGGACAAATTACTTGACAAGCATGTGGAATCCATAGATGCCTCACGTCACAAATTAAAAGACATAAGCTGCTACTAATGTCCTAATGACAGATGCCACAGCGCAGTATCAGAGAGGTAGAGCCCATGCCTTGAAAGGTCTGAGCTGTTTGGGTGGCACTAGAAGGACCTACACGATATAAGGCAGATTGTTTTAATGTTATGACTGATAGGTTTTATATATAAAATGCCTGGAAATACTCACTCACCATCATTACCGCTTAATCCTGTATTCAGGGTCACATGGGCCTGGAGTCTATCCCAGGAGACTTAGGGCACAAGGCAGGGTACACCCTGGACAGGGTGCCAATCCACGCTAATTAACCTAACCTACATGTCTTTGGATTGTGGGAGGAAACCGGAGAACCCGGAGGAAACCCACCAAGCACGGGGAGAACATGCAAACTCCATGCACACAGAGACGGGAATCGAACCCGGACCCTGGAGGTGCAAGGCGACAGTGCTAACCACTACACCACCGTGCCGCCTGCCTGGAAATAAGCACTATATAAACATTGTTGAAAAAAAACAATGTTTATGGTGAAGTTGCATAGTAAATACATTTTTTTAAAATCTGGAAAAAAAAAACATAGCTATTTTTGATAGTTAAAGAAAGATTATTTCCACAGGCACACATTGTGATTAGAACGAACAGGAGGATTGGGACTAAACAGTACTGTAATATTCCCTAATTGCATGGACTTACTCCAGGAACTGTGAAGTGGAAGTATTTCTCACATTGTTTCTGGGAACATGAGGAATCGTTTTCACACATAAAATGACCACTATCTAGACATACTTTGTTATGAGGATTCGAACACAAAAGAGTGGTGCTAATAAACCTGAACGAAAACAGGACTGCCTGTGAATCTACCAGTTACAGGAAATGCGTCACTAAGCAATGGGTTCTTGCTACTTCCTGACTGTTAGACCACAGACAGCAGAAGACTTTTTGCTCAGTATGCGAATGGAAAGTTCCCCTACACTGCTCTGTCACTGTCGTCTATCTGGGGGCTTCATTCATTGTAAATGCAAAATGTTTTCACGTTGTTCATGCTAACGGTGTCTGCTTATAACAAATAACAACATGTGTGGTGATAAGCAATACTCAAAATATACATGAAAAAAAAAAAAAAAGGGAGGCAGACTTGCATCAGTGTCTGGTTTGGACACGCAGCTTTAGCTTTTAACTAACCACAAAACTTGAAACCATAGTTCTCAAAAGTGTCTAAGTAGTTATTCAAACAGCTTCTCTTGTGTATAAAACTAAATAATTTTCAGTTTTGTAAGCTTTCTCATCACAGACAATATATAAAAAACACTGAATGTTTATTAAATATTGATTAAATAATTATGCGGTGCATTAATTGTGCACATGCCACACATAAAAAGAGGCTAATTTAGGAGATTATTCCTGTAATGTAAACAATAAATTTGAGCATTCTTGTATTATTAACCTGATCACTAAATAAGTACATCAAATTAAAAGAAGCTTTAGATTCTTTGGGTGAATACATCATGCATCTCACACGCTGTGCACTTGACAAACGAAAAGGAACAGAACATGGTTCACTACTCACTTCCCCTCTCTCACATCTCACTGAGTGCTTAGATCTTTTGTTCAATAACATTCAGCTACTTCCTCTAAAAGGATGCTTCATGAACTTTTACAACCTAAATAGACTTAACTTTTTTCAACAACAGTTTGGTAATATTTATATAGAAGATGATGTCTTACCAGCAGGGACTCAACTGACAACTCTGAATCATGAACTCGATAAATGAGGGCCGTGTTCTAAAGAAATAGGTAACATTAACAGTGATCTATTTCTACTATGTGGCAACAGGCCACATGCCACAGATAGGAAGAACTACCCAAGTTGTGAAAACAAGACAGGAAATGGTTGCAGAAGGCTGTAAAGATGTGTTCTCCAATTTGTTGAAACAGAAGACATGTTTGGGACACGCTGGATTACAAAAGCTAAATTAAATACGGCAAATAATAGAACTATTCATTAGAACTATGAACTGATATACACAGTACACCAGTCAGGAGTCTGATTGATTTTTTTTTTTACATTCTAGAGCAATACTGTAAAAAAAAATCTTTTTTGAAAGATTTTGTAATTTCTGTAATTACAAAAAATTGTAATTTTTGTAATTTCATAGTTTTTTTGAAAACTATGAAATTACACATATGGCATCAAGTAATAACAAAACAGCCCATTGTTAACTTAAGACACAAAGGTCAAGTGTTCTGGAACAGTTCTTGCAAGAACAGTATTGTCAACTGCATTTGCAAAACCCATAAACACCATGATAGACCTCGCTCTTATGAAGACCATCCCAGGAAAGAGACACTAAAACTGCTGCAGAGGAGAAATTCGTTTAAGGTTACCAGAACAAACAAACAAAAAAAAAATCACCAATTAAAAAAATCTCAGATTAGAGCAGCTATGAAAGCTTTCCAGAGCAATTATGAGTAGATTTGTACGGTGTTAGATCAAACTGCAGAAACTGATCGTTTAATTTTGCTGAGGCGCACTTTTGATAAGTTGAATGTTTATACCTTCTCATAGAAATACCCAAATTGAACTTGTGCATTGCAAACTTATTGAACCGTTTTATTATCCATGTTTTGTGTCTGCAGACAGCAGCTGTGCTACAATCAAAGAGAGCCACCCCCGCCATCTTGACTCACCCATGTGTTTACTCTCATTCCAATGCCAACATGTTACAGCATATGTCTACTAAAGGATGAGAGCGAAGGCACTGTAAATATACCAACAACGCATGCCTGCTGCATACCCACATATTCCAGCTAGAACAAAAATCAAAGTATACTATGCCACTGCTGTACATAAAATAGACTGAAGTTCATCAACACAGCTGGTTTTCTACATTAAATAAAGTATTCTGGAGCTTTGCCTCTCACATATACCACAACACACGGCCATTAGTGGCCAAGGTAAAAATAGAGGTGAAAAAAAACTTTTGACTTTTTCAAAAAAAAAAAAAAACATCTACAAGGTAAAGTTGCAGAAATATTAAAGCTTGTTTCTAAACACACAATGCATTCCAAACAGGTCTGAACACAAGCATAACATCTCTACGCAGGACATCAGCCCAAGAAGCTGCACTGTCAAGGCAAAACTGGTGACATCATTTTCATGTTCTCATGTTCATGCAATGATTGTAGGCTGCATATTTCATATATTTGAGACTTGGTCTGTAAAAACCTAGCTAAATTCATTTGTTGTAACTATTATGATACGCGGGCTGTCATAGTCTTCCCCGGATTTGTGTACGTTTTTTGCATTTCTTTTGACTTTTGCGTTCTGTAGGACATCATTTCCGAGTTTCCTTTTTTACCTCACATGATTAATAAATTAACGAAGTTTGATTAATCTGTCTATTTAAAGTCTTCTTTTCAGTTAGGTCTTTGTCTTATGCTTGTTACAGTAATAATAATAAATAATACAGTTTATTTATGATGCACTTTATACTTGAAGCAAATCTCAAAAGTGCTACAAATGATTTCAATCCAAAAGCTTTGATAAAAAGACCAGCAACAGTCTGTGGCATCCTTAGATACCCTGGAAAAGCCTTCCACAGTTTAGGTGCCGCTGAGCAAAAAGCCCGATCTCCCATAGTATGAAGCTTAGTCTTCGGAGGTTTCAGGAGATGTACTGACAGAGCGGAGGTGCCGTGTAGATGTACAGTATGTGAGGTAATAAGTGCTTTGAGATAGGAAGGGGCATCCTCATCGATGCACTTGTAGGTAAGAAGGGCAACCTTGATTCAATTCTAAATGAAGCAGGGAGCCAATGGAGAGATTTATGGATGGGCGCATCATGGTCATATTCACGTGCACTCATCAGGATCCTAGCAGTACAGTTTTAAATATCCTGCAGTTTTTGAAGTATCTATTGTTCTCACTGGTGTTGCCTTCACTGTTGTTATCCGGTTGTATCTCTGTTATAGTTTTATTATATAGGTTCTAGCCCAGCCAAAGTGGGCATGTGTGTCATGAACATTCGAATTTTTTTTGACATACAGTATGTGTTTATCATACAGTATAAAATCCAGTTCAAAACCTTGTTTACTTCATCTGATCGTAGTGGGTCTCAGTATTAGGCAAATACATCCTCAGAGGAAGAACATATACATTTTCCCTGTGTCATTATTTATTTAACAAAAATGAGGTCAATACCAAGTGACTACAATGAGTCAATAGCTTGTAGACCCACCTTTAGTAGAAACAATTAAAGAATAATTTCCGGTATGACTTTAACAGTCTCTAATGATTGTGGAGGAATTTTGGCTCTTCTTCTTCTTCTTCACAAACTTGTTTTAGTTTATGCACAGCTCCCTTTTGAGCTGCGGCGAGGTCTGGACTTTGACTAGGCCATTCCTAAACCTGGATTGTTTTATTTCTCAGCCATTTTAACGTGCACTTACTAGTGTGCTTCAGATCACTGTCCTGTTGCACGACCCAATTTTAATCAAGCTTAATTGCAAATTTGTGTACCTCACTCGTTCTTCCACGTTATTCTTAGACAGGAGGCCTTTGTCCTCTCTTTGTCTGGCAACCCTTCCAAACAAACCATACTTGTTCAGTCTTCATATAATCTTTCGGTCATGGACTATAACATTTATCATGCTCAGTGAGGCCTGAGTCGAGTCTGAGTTTTCTTAGCATAGCACAAAACCTCCACTCCTGGGAAGGTAACTGTCTTGAAAGCTTACACTTAGTATTGCCACATGATTTTTTTCTTTTCGCCTATTTTTGTTACATAAATAATGGCAGGATAATAAAACAAAAAAGCCTGTCATCAGCTAACGTCGCTATGATTAATATGACATGTCATAATATGATAGGTATGACACTCCCTCCCCCCTGAGTGCATTGCTAATCTGCTCCCTAAACTCCCAGCTGATGCGACATTCAAACATCTTCGCATTATAGGGCAAACACTTTTCTGAAAGACAGAATAAAGTATGTCTAAGAATTATTGGCTTGTCCCTAGCTGATCAATCATTGCATCTAATAAAAAAACAGTGATGATTATTTACTTTGTGATAAACTAAAGTGTAGTGATCATAACAACACAACAAGTAGAATATATAAAAATATTACAAGGTCTTTCTTGTAGGGCTCCCATCAAGACTTTTCTTTTTTTCTATATCACAGACACACAACTCTGATGTAACCATGCAAATCAACAAAAGTGTTCATGATTTAAACACATATATTGCTATTGTGTACCACAACACTAATGCACATGACTGCCCTGTATAGTGTTTCTCAATGAAGGTCAAACGTAAAAAGTTTTGAGGACTCTTATTTTGCTTTAGGGACTCTTATTTTGCCATGGTTTACTACAAGTTCTATATTAATTTTTCCTGTTGTGTTTTTCTTGTGTTCCAATGTGTTACATTTTTATTGACTACCACAGTCCACAGCCCTAGTGGTCTTTTTTATTTTGTTTTGTGGAGATGTTTACTCAAAATAAGTCAGGATGCGGAATTATTTTATATAACTACTATGCCTGTAATAGAATATAGTAAAGAAACAACAACTACATTTCCATTATTAAACCAATTAAACTACTACCTTTTCTACTATCACCATAAATCATGTGGCACAACATGAAAAATAAGCTCATGAGAAATTCGATATAGGAATGACCTGTGTTTGTAATAAAGCTGCTCAGAAAGAAACAGCTCTACAAGATACTGTAAATACTGACGAACACTGCAATAATACACTACAACACTCTAAACAGCAGTCTTGGCTAAGTGCCGTGAAATAGTAATTGCTACATTCTTGATTTTTCTTTTTTGGCATATTTGTCACATTTAAATAATTCAGATCAAACAAATATTTCACCAAAAAAAAAAAAAACAGTAAGAATGCAATGAAAAAAAAGCTGTCCAAACCTGCCTGGCCCTATGTGAAAACGTAATTGCCCCTAAACCTAATAACTGATGGTGCCATTCTTGGCATCAACAACTGCAACCAAAAATCTTGAAGCGAGTGAACCTTCAAGATCTTGACATAACTGGATCGCATATAAAAAATAAAAAAAAACATTAACGTCATTTATATGAATATTTTTAGGTTGTGGAACAAATCATCTGTATACACACACACCGTAGAACCTTGGAATACGAATAACATGTGCAAGCGTTTTGCAAAACGAGCAAAATTTTAAAATAATGTTTGGTATGAGTATGGTCTATATATAGGACGCATGGACTTTGTCTGCCAAGAGTCATCACAACTGAGCCAATGGTTCTTTCTCGCGCACTTCTGGATTATGGGTAATCATCTCCCAAAACTGAATTGTATTTCAGTTTATCTAACAATACAAACATGACTTTGTTTAAAAAAATAAATACAATTAAATGGGTTGCATAGAAAAAGACATAGCACATATTCGTGAGAGCACATGTTTTTATAGTTATTCTTGATTATTATTATTATTGGTCACAGAAACAATCTCCACATTTTTAGATCTGTATTTTTCTGATGTCATTCCCATATTCTGGAAGCAGTACAATTTACATATTTTAAAATTTTATTTTTACTGTAGTGCAAGAAAGTTATGATTTCTAATGCACTATTCATGTGGACAAAATAACGTATTTTTCTTTTTGTTTTAAACCAATAGGGACTGCTGATCAGGAGGTTCTATGCTCCAACACCATGGAGCTGTCACTTTTGAGGTAACTTCTCAGACACATATGTGCATCAAGCTGGAAACCTGGACCTGTAAAACACTGCCACTCCATACAAGGAGGGGAGCATTCTTCGCTGAATGTACATATGACTCCACAGTAGCACTAGTACTGCTCATTTTCTTGATCCGTAACACTGAGTAGAGTTTAGCTCGGTTACCTTGATTACAACTCAATGATGACTCCTGTTCCTAATGGTCCTAACTCTTGATATGTTTCACAGTTTGAGAATTAAGTATCAAGTTTTACCTCCTAGAATTTTTCAATACAGTTTTCAAGCACATGCTCTAGTTTAGAGCTAATACTTGCTCTTTATATTCAAGACTCAGTTAACGTGGTAGCAGGAGTTAATATTTTATTGTGCTCTGCAAATGGGAGTGTCTTTAGACTATAAGATCTGGTGAAATATATATTTTTTTTTCATATAAGCATTCTATTAATATGAATGGGAAATATATGATCAGTGTTTGTCATATCAATTAGATCTTCTTAAAATATATTTTTCATTAAGTGAGATGGAAAGGACAGAAAAGATATATTAAACTATGTGATATTTACATGACTTATTTGCAGTAAAAGCAATCACCGTGGATACATTCTAAGTGATTTAATATGCTAACTATTTTCTGACATACTGTATAATGTGTCCGTGGTGCCTCATCAAGCTTGGTGGTGATCAGCAAATCTGCGTTTTGAGCAACTAAGTAAATAAATAACCAAACCAAACACTAAACTGTAGAAATGTATTTCCCCCTTCAACAAAGCATAATCAATAGCAGAAGAGCCTTAAAACCCCTTAACAGACTGTATACTGACTCCTGGAAAACCTACAACCCATGTGAAGCTTATTCCTGGCCACACCCATTCCACCATCTCTATGCTGCATTTACCATGAAGTGTTATCAAAAGCTTTGATCAGTTATTCCGACAATATGCTCCCTCTGCCCTGATAGACCTGCTAGGGCAACAATCAGGACATTTATTAGCCTGTTGCAGTAACAAATGTACGTGAACATCCTGAAAAAATGCAGGAGAAAAGCCCGACAAAATGTGGCAGAGATTAGGGTTTATTGTTAATAAAAAAAGTCAATTGCAACAAAGCACTGGAATGTACTATGTGGCTTTTAACTTGATTGTTTTGATCTTAAAATTTTCATGTAACAAAAAAAAAAAAGTTATTACAGGACACAGGACCAGGAAAATGAATACCTACTCAAGCTGCAAACTGAACTACTTCACTATGATATTCATCTTTACCACTGTACCAGCTGTAGTAAAAATCGTATAATGAAATACTTTGTGTGAAAAACAGTGGGTGTCTTTCTCTCAGGTACTGTAGGTAGGTATGCCAGTCAGAGCTTGTTAGAAGTTTTTGGTGTTGAGACTTCAGACAGTTGCGACATTGAGAATGTGCGTTGCTCAATGAAACTTTATGGAAATGTGATGCAAATCACCTCCAGGCACAAGTAGCGCGCACACAAATGGGAGTCAACAAAATGACACAGCCAGACTACCTGACTAGTCCCACCTCAAGACAATAAAATGTATATTACAGGAGATCTTTTAAAATCTTCTGTATTTTTTTAAACATATCTTCAAGAATTTTTCCATGCTGGGTTTAATTGGAAAATTATACAAGTTCCTAAAACTAACCCGCATTCTAAATATACATCAAATATCCCAGAAAGTCTGACGGACAGTCTGTCAGTCGAAGAGGTTCTTCTTTTTAACACACCCACAAATCTTCCAGCCTCAAATGCTTAACAGAGCCTAATGATCCCATCACAGGCAAGGACTTGTTGACAGTGCATTGTGTGAGGAACCAACCTGACACTACTGCCCACCCCGCCCATTATGACCGAAACTCTGCCTCAAAGAGAAACACTAAACAAAGCCATTTTCAACTGCAGGGCCTGTGTTTTGCTCCTGCCTCATTCTAGGTACTGCTGCTCATTTGCAACACAAATCAAGACACAGAGGGAGGCGGGAGGGAGGCATGGTTTAAAAGGACTTCATGAGGACTTCCAAAGATACTGGAGGTTTAATGAGATACAGAAGTAAACAAAGCTGAATCTACCAACGCTAATAAATATTTACCCAGTGTGTCCTGGACAATGTAAGGGAAGTATCATTAAATCTTTAATCAAAAAAAAACTTAAATTTGTATGCACTTAAAAGATTAACAAATTGCCGACTTTTCAATACATACTAAACCAAAGGGTTGGTGCTCTGTAGATAATAAATAACAGCTAACAGGCAATGACAAGTTCTGGTGACCTATATTTACACCGTCTAGCACAGGGGTCTCAAACTCAGTTCCTGGAGGGCCGCAGCCCTACAGAGTTTTGTTCCAACCCTGCTCCAACATACATACCATGTAGTTTTCAAATAAGCCTTAATGACTTGTTTAGTTGGATCAGGTGTTTTTAATTAGGGTTGGAACAAAACTCTGTGGGGCTGCGGCCCTCCAGGAACTGAGTTTGAGACCCCTGGTCTAGCAGATGCCCTTAACCAGAGCAACTTGCATTATTTTCTATCATATTATACATCTGAGCAGTTGAGGGTTAAGGGTCTTGCTCAAAGGCCCAACCTGCTCGTTGTGGGGTTTAAACCTGGGATCTTCCAAACCGTAGTCCAACACCTTCAACACTGGAGCAGTCTCAACTAAACTGACTCCCACGAATAGGTTACACAAGAGGAAGCAAAACTGAATTAACTTATTTGTGGTAATATGGGCCTACACAAAGCAGGTAAAATATAGGCTTTGTATAATCACATGGCTTTGTATAATATCAAGAAAAATTTTGTTCTCATCATAACAGCATGAACAACACTTCCAGTAAACAGATGTTGCCCCGATAAGTTACAATCAAGAAGCTTGTGGGACCATGAGACACACACACACTACACTCACATATCCTACACACACACACACACACACACACACACACACACACACACAATAATCAAGTTTAACAACAGGGAGAATCACCATACCTGACCAAAGGTCACATATGGTAGATATGCTTTCAATTGATTTGATATACTGTAAGTTTAGTTTGCACACATTTGTAGATTCTAGGAACCAAGACAAAAGGAAATTGTGTTCACACAAGCAAGCATTCTAACCGTCACATGGGATTGGTCAACAGACTTGCAGAACATGATTCTCTGCCTTTCTTGAGTGACCCATATAAGGTAATGACTGTTTTACATGTGACAAAAACAAATTGTTAAATGAAAAGGAGTAGAATCGCCAATTATGTTTGGTTGTCACAATGTTGCCATTAAGTAGACTAAAAACTTATACTTTAGTAAACAGAAAAGTATTTACTTACCACAGTGACTCATCTTTCATATAATCAATCCCATGAGTGTTAGAAACCAATGAATTCCATAGCAATGCATGATATAGTTCAGTAAAACTACATAATTACGTTAAACAAAGTTCCATTTTAGTCACTAACCTCAGCAAAACAGGTCTTTTTGTCACACTTCATGTCTGCGGTGGAGGATCTGTCAGATCTGTATTACAACAAAAATGAAAGAGGAAAAAAGAAGGTTGGCAGGAGAAAAAAAAAAAAACCCAAGGGTGGGGTGTGTCTAGAGCAACTAGAAAGTCATGCTGAAGATACCGAATACTGAGTGTCTTTCTGCCTATCACAATCAAATCAACAAGACTTTTAATAAGTTAAAATGAAACTAGAAAAGAGGGAGCAATTTCTCCCAAGCAATTTCTCTTAATTCTCAAAGCAGTATGTTAAAGCAGATAGGTCTCTGTATTATTGTGCAAACAACCACTGGGACTTGAGCTTGAGTTGTGAAGCAAAACATTTTCGCCTAGCCAGTCAGCAGACAGGGCGGGCCATAAAAGCAAATCCCTTCAGGTGAGCTCTGTGGCAGTTTCTATTGGCTGGGGAACCCAGTGGGGGAGGGGAGACTAGGGCAAATATCTCACTGCAGCAATCTTTGAACAATGCAAAAAACAAAAACAAAAAAAAGGACACAATTCAACAAGTGTCTAGGACAAGACTAAGCTTCCAGATAATTTCAGAAACCTATAGTAAAATGACTTAACGGCACCATGTCCACTGAAAGTCTTCGTGTCTTGTGTCCTTTTAAACTCATTGAGCAATGAAAATGAGGCAGGTAGCACAAAGGTAAAAGCAGGGGTGTGGCTTCATAGGCTTATAGAAGAGGCCACAATGGAGGCTTTCTCTGTGACATGAGGACCATAGAAGGAATCCAGAGGTTATAAATCTAGAGAGATAGTGCCACCTGACCTCCCTGTGGAAAAGCGCACGCCTGGTCTCCTGGCCACATTGTTATAATCTCTCTCTCTCTCTCTCTTCTCTAAGACCTCTGAATGCTACTTGTTTAGAGTACTGGTTCTGGTTCTGGTACATGTGTGCGGCTTCATGCCAGGAAGTGTTTAAACACTATGATAAGCACTCACGTTTTCCTATAATTGCTACATCTGAATAAGCCTTATAAGGTTCCATAAACATGTGTATCTGTTTATTTTTGTGTTCATGTTTCTTTGTGTATGTTTCTTGTTTCTTTGTGCAAGTTCATATAGTTATTAATAGCCATTAGTATAACCATTTAGTATAGCCATTTATAATCAATATAAAATAGTCAGGAGTATGCATTTGTGTCTTAGCTGTGAGTTTTATCTGAGACTATCCAACAGGAAGCTAGGGATCCCAGTTGGAGCTTAGTTTGTGTGTATGTTTCTGTGTGTGTGTTTGAGAAACAAATTGTCTAGACCCTAATGACAAACAGTCAAACATGCATAAGGTTGAAGAATAACCTTGTTGGTTCTGTACACATATGAGTGATTGTGTTACACCTATAAATCTACTAAACACCATCAAACATCACAGGTAACCTGGAATCTGATGGCTGTATTCTTTAAACAACAATAAATGCCATTTATTATAAAAGCTTATAAAATGCTTGTTGCAGTCCAAAACAGCTTTACAAGACCTGCCTGAGCTGATCAGTATATATTTGAATAACTTGAAAGGTTTCGTAAAAGGAAATTTACGAAACCAAAAAAAAAATAATAAACTGGGTGCATAAGACAATAACCTGGTTGCATCATGGTCTCCAAAGACGAGGAGAAGAGGAGTACAAAATGATTTCCAAAACATAAGGTGTAGCATGGACTGTAAAGAATAATGAGATGTTCCTTCAAAATTCAGAAAAGTATAAGACCAAAACATAAGGAGGCTGGCGAAAGACCAATGGCAAAGTAGTCGCAAAAATAGCTGGCAATGACCGGCCACTCCCTGCATGCGATTACATATCCTCATAATCTGGAGGGAGGGAGGGAGGGAGTATGTATGTATGTATGTATGTATGTATGTATGTATCTATCTATCTATCTATCTATCTATCTATCTATCTATCTATCTATCTATCTATCTTCTCGTGACTGTGATGTGGAGTAGGTTTGATGCATTTTTTCAAGACATTTACCCAAACATACATGAAATAAATTCAGACCATGTGGCAAAGTGTGTCATGGGTCAAAAAAAAAAAAAAAAATTGGGGGCAACGTTTCATACATGGATATGCACACGCCAGGGATAAAGTTCCCTGGAAAACTGACCATTTGACCTCTATTGGCTGAGCTGCCACTAAGGAGGGAAAAATATTAAAGTTAAATAAAATTAAATCATAATATTATCCAAACTTTATTACTTTAGCACATAAAGTGCTTTGCATGTCTATAATAAGACATTGTGAAAAAACTAAACATGTTATCAGATATGTTTTGTGGCTGAAAGTGTTACCTTTACTGGTTTTGAATGTGGGTTTAGGCCAGCAGCTGCCCTCCCCTTCTTCCAGTACTGTGTACTACCATTTTTAGTGGTGTGCAGTAGCAGACTGTACCAACCTTCTTTCACAGTGGTTAGGCGTTGACTACGGTTCGGAAGGTCCCTGGTTCAAATCCCACACCCACCAAGTTGTCCCAGTTGGGTCTTTGAGCAAGGCACTTAATCCTCAACTGCTTAGGTGTATACTGAGATAAAAATGTCGCTCATGGATGAGGGCATTTGCCAAATGCCTAAATTTAAAGGAAATTATGTTGAAGATGAGAAAATTATTAATGACTACTGTGACTTCCTGTGAAAACAAATTTCCATATGTGCTTCCACACAATGAGCAGCTTCTGTTAGTTTGAATGAAGGACAACTGTGCCATGTTGAAGTGATCTGATCATATCACTTCAACATGGCACAGTTGTCCTTCATTCACGTCTTTTACAATCAAATTAAAAGATGGCAGTGCTAAACTAAAGATACAAAATCATGTTGTGTCGACTAGTTTACAAGTTGAATTAAAGTTTAAAACAATTTAAAATTTAGTTTTAATCGAACAGTGTGAATTTTTTATATCATTAATCTTTAAGCCATTGACAAATTTGAAACTGACTGATTACTTAAATCCTCTTAAAGGAGGAGCTCGGAGAATCCATGGAGAAGGACTTTCAGGCGGCACCAAGGAGCTTCTGGAAGACCATCTGGCACCTTAGAAGGGGGAAACGGGGAACCACCCAAGCTGTGTACAGCAAGGACACTGCTGACCTCGACTGAGGAGGTAATCGAGCGGTGGAAAGAGCACTTTGAGGAACTCCTGAATCCGACTAATCCACCCTCTGTTGCAGAGACAGAGCTGGAGGATGACGTTGATTTCCCTGGGCGAGGTCACTGAGGTAGTCAAACAACTCCAAGGTGGCAAAGCCCTGGGAAGTGACGAGATCCATTCGGAAATGCTGAAGGCTCTGGGTGTTGAGGGGCTGTCTTGGTTGACACGCCTCTTCAACATTGCATGGAAGTCGGGGACAGTGCCTAAGGAGTGGCAGACTGGGGTGGTGGTTCCCCTTTTTAAAAAGGGGGACCAGAGGGTGTGTGCCAACTACAGGGGCATTACACTACTCAGCCTCACTGGGAAAGCGTACGCAAAGGTGCAGATTGAAGAGGAACAATGTGGTTTTTGTCCTGGTCCCTGAACAGTGGACCAGCTTTTTACTCTTGCAGGAATCCTGGAGGGGGCGTGGGAATATGCCCATCCAGTCTACATGTGTTTTGTGGATTTGGAGAAGGCATATGATCACGTCCCTCAGTATTTTCTGTGGGAGGTATGGGGTGAGGGGGTCACTTCTCAGGGTCATCCAAATCCCTTTACACCCAAAGTGAAAGCTGTGTTCGGATTCTCGGCAGTAAGTCAGACTTGTTTCCAGTGGGTGTTGGGCTCCGGCAGGGCTGTGCTCTGTCACCAATCCTGTTTGTGATCTTCATTGACAGGATATCAAGGCGCAGCCGTGGAGGAGAGGTTATCCAGTTTAGTGAGCTAAGAATCTGCTTTTTGCAGATGATGTGGTCCTGATGTCATCATCAGTCTGTGACCTGCAGTGCTTGTGGATCGGTTTGCAGCTGAGTGTGAAATGGTGGGGATGAGGATCAGCACCTCAAAATCTGTGGCCATCGTTCTCAGCAGGAAACCGATGGATTGTCTACTCCAAGTAGGGAGCGAGTCATTACCCCAAGTGAAGGAGTTTAAGTATCTTGGGTCTTGTTTACGAGTGATGGAATATTGGAACATGAGATTGGCCAGAGAATCAGAGCAGAGGGGGCGGTATTGCAGTTGTTTTACCGCAACGTTGTGACGAAAAGAGAGTTGAACCAAAAGGCAAAGCTCTCAATCTACTCCTCGATCTTCGTTCCAACCCTCACCTATGGTCATGAGCCTTGGGTCATGACCGAAAGGACAAGATCGCGAATACAAGTGGCCGAAATGGGGTTTCTCAGAAGGATAACTGGCTTTTCTCTTAGAGATAGGATGAGAAGTTATCCGTGAGAAGCTTGGAGTAGAGCCGCTACTCCTTTGCGTGGAACAGAGTCAGTTGAGGTGGTTCGGGCATCTAGTAAGGATGTCACCAGGACGCCTTCCTAGGGAGGTGTTCTTGGCACGTCCAGCTGGGAGGAGACCACGGGGCAGACCAAGGACTAGATGGAGAGATTATATCTCCACACTGGCCTGGGAATGCCTCAGGATTCCCCAGTCAGAGTTCGCTGATGTGGCTGGGGAAAGGGAAATTTGGGGTTCCCTGCTGGAACTGCTACCCCCGCAACCCGATTTTGGATAAGCGGTTGAAGATGGATGGATGGATGGATGGATGGATGATTAGTTGAATTACCATATTTAATTCTCTGCGTAAAATTGTGTTTTAGAGGAAACTGCCATTAGAGACTGTTGTCATGAAGGAGAGTACTTAGACTGTTAACATTCAGATAATAGTCCCTGTAGCAGTGCACATATTACTCAGTAGATTCTGACACTTCCTCAGATCTAGACTTCGAAGAAAATCTGAAGTGACCAAGAGAGTTCTTTGTTCTTAGGTGGCTCAGACCTTGCTGGTTGCTCCAGTTGCGCATTCCATTATTCCACACCTCAGCCCTTTCAGCTGTGTAGGTAGTTAAGGTCTTTAAACCTAGGATCAAGTGCTGTTGCAATACTTAGTCTACTGTTTCATCCATGTATGTTGCAAAGTTTTGCTTGAAGTATACCTTAAACTCAGTACGCATCAGAATGGAAACCACTAATTTTGCTCTCTCTTGAACTAGCGCATGCACTCACATGCACACACTTAACCCCACCCCCGCCCCACCCCACCCCACACACACATAAACATACGCACTTCTGAGACAAAATTGCTTTAAATAAGAACACGAATGAACAAGCATATCAGTAAACAACTGTATAGATAACCCAGTATATTCTTACAATCTTCACAGTATGTTGCGTGTTTTTCAATTTCAATTGAGTCAGCTGCAATGCTAATGAGATTTCTGTGCATAAAAAATTATTGTACTCTAAAGTATGATACTATTGAAAGATGGCAATTTTGCCAAATACATTATATACACTGAACCCCACAAACCCCTAAAAATCAATTGCATACTCTTAAGATTTCTTAGGGTCATGTCAACTGGACTTCTTCCTCGTTCAGCAGAAACCTTTCACTACTCATGCAAGTAGCTTCTTCGATCTAAGGTAAGTTGGAAAATTCCTCATATTCAAGTCCTCCAAGGTCAAACGATCCTCTCCTATCTGAAAAGACTCATTACGTGAACAATGGAGAAGATGAGAATGTACACAACCTCATCTGGTTGACTGAGAATCATCACAGACACGAAGATTTCATTTAGACACCTTTTACTTTGATTACAGCGTGTAATGGCCAGTCCATATGTGAAAATAATTCCTCATGCTCCCACAACTACTCTTTTATAACTTGAGTTGTGGAACATACCTGTGCAAAAAAAAATTCAGTACATTCAGGTCATCAGCTAACTTCATTTTATTGTCACATATTAATGCCTAAAATGTATGCTGTAAAGTGCCTATAACTCTCTGACATCATATTATGTGACATCCCATTGGGTGACTTCAGCATCCGGAGGTTTTGGAGATCTTAACATGCTCAAAAGGCACACAGGTTGTATGTTGCACATGGGTGGCGATGGCGCAGGTACTTGCTGCAGCAATGATGACTGGCCCAAGCACCTGCACCATTGCCGCCCACGCGCACCAGAAAGACCTGTCCGGCTATGACAATGCCTTAAACTTATGCCGAAAATTGGCTTATGACATCATATTCAGTGACACCAGCATCCAGGTTTTTTTTTTTAGAAGGTCTTAACATGCTCAAAAAGCATGGTTGTGTGATGCAGGTGCTTGTGCCTGCACATTGTTACTTGCACCTATATTTTATTTTGTTGTTTATTTATTTGTTTATATGCACATAAATGCATGTCATGGTCGGGTTGAGATTTTCATGCTCTTAATCATGTCCACAAGGGTTTCCTGGGTTTAAACCTCATTAAAAAGACACAGAGGTGGAGGGGAGTTCTCAGAATGAAGATTGTTCAAACAAATTAGCAGAGAGGGTGGGCTGGTGGACAATGAAGCGCTTATATTATTCACAAGCAGCTTTAATTTGATAAAATTTTATGATTTAAATATGTGGCTTAATAAACCAAAAAAACACTCGGGTTTTCACAGGGGAATGATGTCCAATTGCATCCTGCACTGATTTGTTATAGAATTCCTCCGTTGCTCCCACTAAGAAAAACAATTTTAGGTTAAATCTGCTGTAAGTTAAAAAAAATTAAGAAAAAAGCTAGGAAAGATTTAATTCCATGGAAATCACTTTGTAATCAGATACCCTTATTTTATTACAGGCATTATTTGAGAATGTATTAAATGGCTATTAGTGGAGGATGTAGCTTGGCACTTTGGAAAAACTAAAATCCATTTCACATTTTGCATTCATTTTAGCACAGGGGCTTCGTCTCGTGTTTCCAGTAATAACTTCACCCCATGACAGGAATCTATATGTATATATCTACATGGCATTTAGACATTTGGGTACATAAGGACAGCTGAATCCGAGGATTTCCAGGCTTGAGTTACAGTCTTTTATCTTATTTACCAACGGCAAAGTCATGCTACACATAGCAGTGATAATTTGGCTAACATCAGCTAACAGTGGCTAGCTAGCAGGAAGCAGGCAACCAAGCAAAGCCACCAGCTAAGCCGATGAAAACCCACAGAAGTCTGCAGAATAGAGTAGCCAATAATGCGCAAAGAGCACAGCAAGCAGCCAGCACTTCACCACGCAAATCCGGAATGCAAATCCAAAGCGATATCCAATACATATATACGGTATACATATATGTATTTCGGTATTTCAAAATTTTATAATATACAATGAATATTTTCAGAATATATACTGAAATTCTGATATAACAAAAATTGAATTATGTGTTCAACAAAATGAGTTAAATAACTCAGAATATGTTTTATATTTTCCATTTTTCTAAGTAGCCACCTTTTGCTTTCATGACAGCTTTGTACACTCTTTGCATTCTCACCCTCAGCCTCATGAGGTAGTCACCTGGAATGTTTTTCCAACAATCTTGAAGGAGTTCCTTGTACTTGTACTAGTACTTTTCCGCTGTTTTTACTTCACTCTCTGGTCCAGCTCATCCCAAACCATCTCAATTGGATTTAGATCGAGGGATTCTTGAAGCCAGGTCATCTGATGTAGCACTCCATCACTCTCCATCTTGGACAAATGGCTCTTACATAACCTAGACGTGGGTTGGGGTCATTGTCATGTTGGAAAAACAAATGATGGTTCTACTAAGATCAAGACAAATGGCATGTCGCTGCAAAATGCTGTGGTAGCCATGATGGTCAAGTGACTCCAGAAATGTCACCAAGTAAAGCACCATCACACCTCCTCCTCGTTGCTTCACAGTGGAAACCATACATTTATTAACAGTCTGTTCACACTCTCTCACAAGTGCAAGAAAGGCATGGTAGTTAGAACTATAGAATCTCAAATTTGGACTTATCAAAATGGAGAACACTTTTTCAACTAATCTACTGTCCATTTTATTTCTTTTTCCCAAGCTAGCTGTTATTATCCAAAGTAATGGTTTCTTTGCCGCAATCGACCACAAAGGCCTGACTCACGCAGTCTCCTCTAAACAGAGGATGTTGAAATATGACTGCCACTTTAACTCCGAAAAGCATTTATATGGCTAATCTGAGCTGCGGCATATCGGTGGTTACTGGGGCTGGTCATCCTAATAACCTATCCTCTGCAGTAGAGGTAGCTCTTTCGATCTTCTTTCTAGGACGGTCCTCATGAGAACCAGTTTCATCATAGCGATTGATGGTTTTGGCGACTGCATTTAGGGATAAATTTTAAGTTTTGACTGAACTTAATTTCTTAAAATGCTGATGGACTGTGGTTTCTCTTCACAACTGAATGTTATATCCCTATGGATTTGTACAGTAGATGTAGTAGTATTAAAAGACTATTGAATCTGTATCCAGCTCTCATGCAATTGTTCCGAGCTTGGGAACCAATCCCTGAACCGATTGCAAAGGTCGTCTCGGGAATGATTAATGTGTTTCCGAGCACCGTAGGCGGGACATGTTCACGCACTCATGCTCGAAAGAGGAAGTGCTGTAATTACTATTTGTCTATGTACACAAATAAGTAGAAGAACCTCTGTTAAGTAATGGTGAAGTACCGTGTTTGCTCGAAATTTAGGCAGACAAAGACATCCAAGGACACATAAAAACTCAGATATCTACGAAAGTATTACAATATTTACACATTGTCGCGTACAGCAGCAATAAGCAATGCCGTGCAGGGCTAAACAAACTGCAGCTACAAAAGCACACAGCGCGCGGTGCGCTGGGAAAGTGAGCAAGATCGACAGAGGAATAAAATATACAGGATGATCCTTTCATGTTAGCTTACAACAAAGCGAGCTTTGAATGCTGCTCGTGTCTGCTTACTTTAAGGCCTCAGATAATTCCCTTGTTCAAAAAAGAGTAGAATGTGGTGAACTCAAATGTTGTGCTTATGTCGCTATTAGACATGTACTTTATTCTTTACTCATTTGTTTATGTATAGCCTTTCTGTATATACTCTAATACATATCAGAGACACTTATGAAAAGTTAGATACTAATGTTCCACATAAGCTTCACACACAATTTCAGGTTATCTGTGACTGCTGCAACAAAAGTGAGATATTGGAAGAATTTAATTTGTGCAAGCTGTTATGGTTGCAACCATGTAGCTAATTTCTTGCTTCTTGCATTTATACCTTCTTGCAGACGGGCACTGGAGGAAGCAGGCTGAAACCTCAGACAGCAGCACAAGACCAGCAAACGGCCGAAGAAAGAGGCAAAACATGATGTGCAAGAGCAGACAACTCTTGATGCCTGGATGAAATCTCAAATTTAGATGGAGGAGCACTGACCACAGATGCAGAGGAAGGAACATCCAGACATTGAATAGGATATTGATGCAGACTATGGACAGACATGGTGCCCCTGTCTTTATTTCAGTAACACACACCCTTTTGCTATGCAATGTAAGGGACTACCACCAGAGGTCGCTGTGTGCACTTGCTTGTTCTTATTTTGTAGTTTTTGTTAGTCGACTCAGTTTCCCAGAAGGCACCTCGGTCAGGTGATGCGGATGCTAAGCTGAACCGAGGTAGCTCATTAGTATTGTTATAAGTAGCTGGTTGTTCTGGGAAATATTTTGGTTTGGTTTTGATTATGTTTTATTTTACTTACGTTAGTTTATCTGGGCTCTGTTGTGTTCTGTGATTTGAGTAATGTGTAAGTGCGTCTTTTTGGTTTATTTTGTGTATTTGTGTGAGTACTGTGTGGTGTGTGTGTGTCCAGTGTGTTCTATTAGCCTCCAGTGTGTCCCCTTAGCATCCAGTGTGCCCCCCTTAGCATCCAGTGTGCCCCCCTTAGCCGCCAGTGTGCCCCCCTTAGCCTCCAGTGTGCTCCCTTGGCTTCCTGTGTGCTCCCCTTCTTGCCTCTAGTGTTTCCCTTCTCGCCTCTAGTGTTCCTGTCCCGTCCAGCCTCCTGTGTGCGGCCCTAGTTTCCTGTGTGCTTCCCTTCTCGTCTCTAGCCCTGTCTCGTCCAGTCTCTAGCCCTGTCTCGTCCAGTCTCTAGCCCCTGTGTCCCTGGTCCTGTCTGGTCTCGTCCAGTCTCTAGCCCTGTCTCGTCCAGTCTCTAGCCCCTGTGTCCCTGGTCCTGTCTGGTCTCGTCCAGTCTCTAGCAGTCCTAAGCCTTTGTGTCAGTCCTTTAAGGGCTGAAATGCTTACAATGGTCTGAAATGCTAAGAGACTGTGTGTGTCTGTCCAGAGCCCATGTATGTATTGTTTGTTTCTTTTTTCGTTAATTAAAGGCGCCTATGCTTGCCTTCTCTGCCCACGGCAATTACATCCACCCGAACTGCCCGTCATACCACTTTGTGACCTGCAAGTACAAGTCAATAAAGAAATGCGATACATTTTTGTTTACATTTTTTCTCATATTTGACAGCTACTCTTCTATTACAACACTTACTTTAATTATATTTTACTTACATAAAGTTGAATAAAACCAGTCTCTGTTCCAAATCACTAAGACACATACTTATCTTGGATTTTTACAAAATACATTTATTTTCAAAAATACAATATAAACACATTGGACAAAAAACTACTTAAACATTGATTAATGCATGGCGAGGCTTTTAAACCAAAAGTTCCAGCACCTCAGAACAAGTTTTTTTTTTTTTTAAGCTACACTTAACAAGGTAAAGGAAAAAAGAGCATACGCATCTCTCTTATAGGAATGTTGTCTTCTCAAAAATTTGGCAGGCATTCTTGGTCTCTCCAGGTCATAAGGACATGCTACCATCACACACCAGACCTCTCATGAACACAGATGATCCTGTGGAGAACAGAAAATACATGATTAGATGCTTATTATTTATTATATGTATCTATGCTATTCGCTAAACTTTATTAGAGCATTATATTTATTTGCAGCATTTCTTGTATTACACTGTACATTTCTTTTATTTCTTGTATGTACTTATTCATTGTGTACATCTGTATGATTTCACACAGTGTACATAAACATTATGAGTTAAATAACCCATTAATAACTTTTTTGCAATAAAAAAGTAAATATTTAAAATAAATAACACTCATGAGCTATGGCCAAAGAGATGAATGTTTAATGAGCACTTTTTTTATTTTACTGTGAAAATCAGAAAAGAATCTAGACAACACCTGATTACTCACCTTAGAGCAGAGTTGTAAAGTAATTCCTGAGTGCCTCCTGACACATTGCTCAGTGCTCATTGCACCCTCTTCACTGCACCATAGATGTGGCATTAGGCATGTTGTTGATGGAGCCGTTGTTTTTGTCAAAAAAATTAAAAACCTCCACACGGAGCATTAACAGATCTCACAAAGTTCATGACCCAAGAGGCTGATTCTTCTTCTTTCTCCGTTTGGAGAAAGAAAAACCAACTACAACATGTATCTACTGCCAGCTACTGTATCCGGTTGTGCAAATCGTGCGTGGGAACAGAACGAAACAATCGTTCATTCCCAGTGAGAAAACCGCCTAAGAAAGCAAGGAATGTCACAGATTAACTCTTCACAAGGCACACCTGTGAATTGAAAATCATTACAGGTGACTACCTCATAAGTCTAATGATAGAATGCCATGAGTGTACCAAGCTGTCATCAAACCTACAGGTATCTACTTTGGACAATATAAAATATGAAACTTATTTCCATGTGTTCTTTCATATTTTTAAGATCTGGGGAGTTTCCAGGCCATGGACCCAAAATTTCAAYGTTTTGGTCCMCGASCCACTWAGTTCTCACTTTTGCCTTATGGCACGGTGCGCCATTGTGCTGGGAAATTGTTGGAAGAAGTTGCTGTTGGAGGGTGTTTAGGTACCATTCTTTATTCATGGCTGTGGTTTTGGGGCAAAATTGTGAGTGAGCCCACTCCCTTGGATGAGAAGCAACCCCACACATGAATGGTCTCAGGATGCTTTACTGTTGGCATGACACAGGACTGATGAGAGCGTCACCTTTTCTTCTCCGGACAAGCCTTGTTCCAGATGCCCCAAACAATCGGAAAGAGGCTTCATCCGAGAATATGACTTTGCCCCAGTCCTCAGCAGTCCATTTGCCATACTTTTTGCAGAAAATCAATCTGCTTCTTTGCTGCCCTTCTTGACACCAGGCCATCTTCCAAAACAAGACGATTCGCCTCACTGTCCGTGCAGATGCGCTCACACCTGCCTGCTATCATTCCTGAGCAGCTCTGCACTGGTGTCACTCCGATCCCGCAGCTGAATCCTCTTTAGGAGACGATCCTGGCGCTTGCTGGACTTTCTTGGACGCCCTGAAGTCTTCTTAACAAGAATTGAACCTCTTTCCTTGAAGTTCTTGATGATCCTATAAATTGTTGATTTAGGTGCAATCTTAGTAGCCACAATATTCTTGCCTGTGAAGCCATTTTTATGCAATGCAATGATGTCTGCACGCGTTTCTTTGCAGGTCACCATGGTTAACAATGAAAGAACAATGATTTCAAGCATCACCCTCCTTTTAACATGTCAAGTCTGCCATTCTAACCCAATCAGCCTGACATAATGATCTCCAGCCTTGTGCTCGTCAACATTCTCACCTGAGTTAACAAGACGATTAATGAAATGATCTCAGCAGCTCCTTTAATGACAGCAATGAAATGCAGTGGAAAGTTTTTGGGGGGATTAAGTTAATTTTCATGGCAAAGAAGGACTATGCAATTCATCTGATCACTCTTCATAACATTCTGGAGTATATGCAAATTACTATTATAAAAACTTAAGCAGCAACTTTTCCAATTTCCAATATTTATGTAATTCTCAAAACCTTTGGCCACGACTGCATGTATGAAGATGTACAGTATGTATAAGCTTGCTGTACACACAAAGGTCTGAATAATTTGTGGTTAAGTTGCAAACTGCTTTGAGGTGCTGTGTCACTGCCTCCAGGACCCACACTATAAAAAATGCACTGCAGCAACGCACAGTTAAACAAGGACACTCCCACACTCAACATTGTTCTCAACATTTCAATACCACGAGGGAGTATAATTCTATTCAATTTATTAGACTATTAGTGTCGTTCTTTTAAGTTTTATCCTTTTTATCTCTTGCTTTATTTCACCTATCTGTCAGTACCCGACAAGGCTGCAACTCTGCCATGTTTATTCAGATCCCATGTAGTGCTATTGTACAAATGAGTGCACTGCCACCTGTTGTTCTTTTATTATTGTTGTTTATTATTCCTCATCTTTCCTATTGAAACGCATGGTCCACCAATTCATAAATTGCTTGCTGTGCTAACAGATCAGAGTCCTCTCCTGCGGTTACAAAAATACATATGGAGTTTGTTAATATCCTTTCTAATTTCTATCTCGGCCACAACAGTCGCATTATTGCCATACATATGGTATAATGCCATTATATACCAGTAAACTAGTGACATAATTATGGGCACCCAAAGCTTACCTAAAAATTGACTTAGCAGGCAAAAGGGTTAAGGTTGTTGATCAAATCTACAAACTCCCCCGATCTTAATCTGGCCGAGGATCCATAGAATGAACTGGACAAACAAGTTCGATTCATGGAGTCCTCACCATATGTGCAGACCCCGAGGGGCAAGAGCTGACCCAGCGGTAAAGAAGAGGACACACATGTGTGTAATGCTACCTATTACAGTGCTCCTTAACACACTTGCACCATGAGCACAAAACATTAGACATTAAAAAGCACATTAAAAAGGTCATTTTCATCCCTCATCACTCACAATAAAGCAAGACAAGGCTGACAATCAAAACACTAAAAACTTGAACCATCGTAATTCCACTTATAACATTCATGATGTGCCGTACCAGAGAAGCAGACACTGGGATGGTCCACGTTGTCACTTTCTTGATCTCTTTACAGTGTCCTTAGATTGTATACTGAAAAAAATAACATTGTGTTCAAATAATCTCATCGCTAGGTTTCTCATACCATATAAAATTATAATAGTTAAATTAAACAACTAAGTGAGACGTGTATTTTCAACTCCACGATTTGCACTAGGGCATGGCATGAGTTCCACCACTGGTGACAAATCAGTCAGTTGCCAGGGTTGGAGGTTCTAATAACTCCATTTAGAAGCTACCTCATCACATTTGCTAAACTGCTTTCACAATAGCAAGTTGATTTTTTAAAAGTTTAAGAACTTCTAACAACGCACATCTTATACACTTACGATAAAAAGTACACTACATTGAATCATGGGCCACAAGATGGGCTCCATGCCTTGTGCAACCCTGTATACAGGATAAAGCTGTATAGACAATTAATGAGTGAGACACTTTTCTGCTCATGTTAATAAAGGGTGAAAAATGTTGAAATCAAAGATAAACAAAAAATCATTGTCAGGGGAGAAAACCACTAGAATCAGCCAACAGAATCACAGATACATATACATGTCTGTATGCTCCTACATGTTTCCTCTCTGTAGGTTTTTATTAAACACAAATATAATAAGTACTTGTGACAAAGCAGAGTTAATTTCTATTTTTTACAGTAAGCAAAAGCACATGTTGAGACAAATTACCGTATAGAAAAAGTACTATGTCAGTTGGAGTTCAGCCATTATAATGACATGCCTTTTCACATTTGCTCATGGGATAAACCATGTGATCACAAATGAACAATGCCTCCTTGTGGAAGACATAGTCCGATTTTGGTCTAGCTCAATTAACCAAAATAGCAAGGGATTGGGCTCATACTTTTCATTTTTATCTTTACTAGATGTGTCCACAACTTTGTTCGCATGGAATTTTATTGCACAGTCATAGGCACATTTTTAAAAATGTACAACGTAAATGAGACCACGTTAATTAAGTAGATTTAAATTGTACACTCATAAGCGCATTTTTAAAAATGTACAGCACCATCTGTTGAATTTTAACTAATGACGTTTCCAAAGTCGATTTATATACTGTATACATATAGAAAAAGAGTGAGAGAGAGAGAGACAGAGAGCGTTTTCCATTAAAATTTCTAATTAGCATATCTTCTCTTCCCATGGGCAGATTACAGTGAAACTAAGCCTGTATGTAACCTAAAGCTCTGCCAAGTACACCTGTGAAAACCCCATTAAAATTTGTTGATGTGTTCTATCTTACGTCCCCCCCCCAAAGTATTGTTTCCTCAATGTACAGACATAACAACTTTACAGTGTTATCCTATGTATATATTATTTGCTGTTGCACTGAAGGCAAAGTCACTGCATTAGACGGGACAGATTATCGGCCTGCAAAGAAAAAAAAAAAAGCTTTGAAATGAATAGAATTGGGCTAGGATCCCTTAAATACTTAAAACTACCCTTGAATGAATGAACTGCCAACTTGATGAAAGAAATGTGAGTGCATGAAATGGACTGTGGCCACTGTATCATGCTCTGGAATCCGTGGTTTCATAGCATTGATCTGTGGTTGGTCAGGTCCAGGCTCAGCAATGTTACATGGCAATAAAATGAAATCAGCTGACTACCTAATATAATGAATGACCAGGTCCTCCCATTAAAGGATTTTGGAACACGCATATTCTAGGATATTGTGGAAGCATAAGGTATCACTTTCACACATTAATTGTCCACAACCTTGCTCTTTGTCATTAGCTAAAGGCGATCTCCCCACCCACAAAATGTTCCTTATGTGTTAGCTCTAGATATTTGAGTGATATTGGTCTGTAAGCAGGATTCATCTTATGTTGCTGTTTTAGTCAGAGCCCTCCAGATTCAGTTTAGAACAGAATGTCTCCAAATGAGCAGACAAATCAATAACCACCCCATTAAATCACATCTTATGTGATTTGCAAGCCATTAGTCAAGCGCTGTGATGCCGAGAATGAGCACTCGGATAGAGTGCAATAAGCCAAGGCCTTCTACTGTTTTATGACAGTTCTTTATTCCTCAGTTTGTACTTGGCTAAAGACAACATGACTAAGCACAAGGAAATTCCGCTTTCCACATTCCCAAATGTGGCCAACATGCCTCCTGCTGTCATCAAAATAACATCAAATTTCTTTTGTATTTTAGAAAGTATCTATGAAGGTCCTTAGAACAGAAAGGTTTCCTTGGTAATGAAAGGACAGCATCAGTGCACTGTTAAAGTGTACAAAAACATCAAGAGGACTATTGCATTAAAAGCATTTCCAGGAAATTCCCATAGCTTGGATTAATTTAGAGAATAACTATGCTTCTGTTGGTATATTTAGAGTTTATTATTAAGCCTAATTGGTTTCAGAAGACTGAAATTTAGAGCATTCAGGCTACTGGGAGGTGGGGACATTGAAAAGGTGAGGCCACGAAAACTTGATAATGTCCTTTCTGGACAGACAGGTTGACCTGAGTCATATTAAAAACTCCTACAATAAAACAATACAAGCCAATTTGATTTCAACTTGCATGTTTTAAGCAGAATATATAAACAATAAGGAAACATTTGGACTGTTAACAGTGGAAGAAATTATATCATTCTATATTTACCTTAACTTATATTGAACATACAAATGGATAACTGGATAGATAGATACTTTATTGATCCTATAGGAAATTCCAAACGTCCAATAGCATTAAGGACAGTAACACAGAGCCAGGTTCCCGGTTGTAATTGCACACTATATAGCTTACGCATAATCAGTACATACAACATGAATGTGAAAGTTGACAACTAGTTACTAGTGCAATGCTGTAAACCACAAGAATATACAGAAAACTCTATAAGTATTAGTCATGAATAAATAATAAAAAATAAGGCAAAAAAAAAAAAAAGAAAACCAGAGAAAATAAATGGATATAATACAAAGTGAAATGCATGAGAACAAAGTGAAAGTGCAAATAGTAATAGAACTGTACAAAAGAACAGCATGACCAAGTCAAGTATACACACTGGCATAATATGTAAACCTGATATTAAGTTAGCAGACCCAGAGGCGAGAAAGATGAATTACCTATGCAGGTAGTAGCATGATTTATGTTACAGAACAGTCTTATGCCTAGATCTCCCTTAATGCCCTCTGGCATGGGTTAGCCTTGGGTGCCCATGATCCTGTCACCAGATTGCTGTTAACATCACATAACCTGGCAGTGATGGTGTTGTGACTAATTGGTCTGTGTGTGTGTGTGTGTGTGTGTGTGTGTGTGTGTGTGTGTGTGTGTGTTCTACATATTTCACATATGTTCAATAATCTTTCACCGCATATCAGTAAAACTGTAACACTGGCTTGGCTGTCAAATAATGTAAAATAAAAAACAAATTATTATTCATATTATAATATAAAATCATATTATATTATAATATTCATACTAATAATTATTCTTCAGCTGAATAATATGAACATAAAGAGACATAACATAGCGCTTATCATAACTGACTCAGTTACTTACAGTGGTTGTTCTTAAATTAGGGCCAGTGCACCTACAAGGTTTTTTTTAGTGGTGGAAATCATCATCTAATGTTATCGACGTTATTATAATTATCATTGAGTTCTTATAGTGATTAAAGCCTATTTGTTGACCTATTGATTGGGTTTAACCCCAACGTCAATACTGTACTGTAAGAACAAGCCTGTCTACTGAAGCAGCAAAGTTCTGGAATGAAAGATCTATAGTTTTAATAAATAACTATCATTTTGTACATACTGCAAAATTTACTGCTTACTATGGAGCTTCCAAAAACAAAGTACCTGTAGCACTATATTCTATGTAGAATTTACTAAATTTTGTTCAGAAAAAAACATACCCATCGACGTACGATCTTGTAACGTTGACCGTCTCAAGCCTCTCATGCTAGTAATGATGTATACACTATCCACTTTAATGAAGCTACTCCGAAGAACGTACACATGCTGCGCTGATTGCTGTCCCCGTTGTCCTGTTTAGGGAAACACACTGTTCTCTCTGTTAGGCTCTTTGCCGCGGGTCGTATTCCGCAGTTCAGTTCTCTTTTTGCACTCGTGCCCGCCGTGAGGTTCCAGTGTTTTCGCTGACGGGAGCGTGGGGGAATTCCATCCAGTCAGATTTTCCCTCTGAACCCACTGGCCAACATTCACTTAGCGAGAAACACTAGAGATCCTGTGGCTGCACTAGAAAGGTCTCACATTAAGTCCATGATCCATATTACAGACACTGAGTCAAACGGAGACTGAATAAGAAAAATAAAAAGCACGGCTATAGCTAATATAGCTAAACTTTGCCTTCATTACCATTCGCGAGCTCGTGTGATTCGAATCTGAAAGCATATTGAGGAGCTCGTTTAAAGACTTTCTGTTTGGTTTTATTATTCGGTGACAATTTTATTGAAGGAATATGTACATGGTTTCTGCTTTCGAATAGTGCGAATATTGTACGAATTGTTGAACAAACTATATAATTTAACCTACAGATTTATTAAAAACAGTACTTCCCATACCGGGAGTCGAACCCGGGCCGCCTGGGTGAAAACCAGGAATCCTAACCGCTAGACCATATGGGACGCTCGTGAGGCACTGATAGTTGTAGTATAGTAATGATGTGTTGTGATTGGTGTATTCGATCTGCGCGCACTGTTTATTTGAACAACGTGCGTATCACGGAGACACACACACACACACACATTTTAATGGGAGCAGTGTTGTTGGTCTCCTTTTTTTAGCCAGCGCATCAACGTCTGGAGTTAGTTTTGTTGTGGCGATTCTCAGGATGGATCTGAGGTGTAGGTCTGTTAATTTGGATCTGTGGCTGGCTATAAAATAAAACATTAACAGGGTTAATTTATTCAATTTTTTCAAGTTTGGCGGGCCGAATCAAAACGTTTAACCGGCCGCATGTGGCCCCCGGGCCGTAGTTTGCCCATGCCTGGTTTAGAGAAACCTACTAAGCATGAAGAAACTCCTCTATGCAAACTCCACGAATACAGCATGGAGGCAAGACTTGAAGATTTGAACTATTCTTGGAAATGTTTCCAAAATTTTGATCCACCGGGAATTTTTGCCATTGTGGATGTTGGGACACAATGTGAGGATGTTGGTATATGGATGCTGATTTAAGGTTGTTTGTGGAGGTTAGAATGATTTTTGATGAAACGATGCTGGAACAACATTGGCTATATGATGATGGGAAAACGTTTTTAGAACAGAATACAATATCTTTATCGTCATTGTCATTGTCAGTTAGATGCTTTACACATATTACACAAGATACACAATTTATACTTCACACACTTTATACACTTAATATAAATGGCTCAAGAAAAACAGTTATGTGTATGGCACCAAACTGTACATATATTGCACAGGAAGGTTTAATTAAGTATAATGAAATATAAAAATATGAATTTATGTATATTGCACAAGAAAGTTGCTTATATTGCACTTTACCCATATTGCAGATAAAAGGTCAGATATTGCATGAGATTTACACATATTTCAGAACATAATTCTCCCAGAGAATTTCACTTTTTTGTTTAATGAATGCACCTAACAGAATGTTGCGGGAATTAAGATAAACAATATCAATACAAGTAAATTTGGGATCATGAAAATAATTAAAGATCATACAAACTAAATCTGTTAAGAATGTTGTGCAAACTCAGAAACAAGAAGAGAAATGTATAGCTCACAAAAAATGTAGGCAAGAGGAAAATATGGGGTAGGAAAAAAAGAGAGAGATAAGATGATCATAACCCTACTGTGACATAAAGGACTAAATCAACACCTTTGTATAATAAAAAAGAAGCCAACTGGAAAATATACACACTGTGGGCAAGCAGAAATAATGAAATACAACACATATAATGAACAAAGAAACGAGCTTTTGGTGGACCTGCATGAAAACAATGAAGCAGTTAGTAGAAAAAATATTAAGTAAACCAACACGGAAAGTTCACAGTACCCCGATTAAATATCTACAGTGGAACCGGCTTAAAGTATTTCACGGGTTTTTTTTTTTTTCTTCGTGTCAAGCCAGCACTCCAGCCCAGCAGGTGGCGATAACGTGGCCGTAAGGTGGCCAGCAGGTGGCGGTAAAAGCCTACAAGCCGGCAATAAACCTCAAAGAAGAAGAACTAAGCAATCCGGAAGACAAAGCATACCTTTTAACATACCATTTTAATTGAGCTGGTGGAAATTTGTACATTTCAGGTACTGTTATACTTTTTTGCTTGATGATGACTGCCTAGGACAATAACAAATGCTGTTATGGTAGCTTTAGCTAACTGAATTTAACCGCAACGTGGCTCGAAGTTACCGTGTGTTTACGTTAGCCAAGTCTGTGTATTAACTGCTGTTTGTGAATAGTTTTGCCAGTTTGTTAACGTTAGATAACTTTTGAGCAAAAGTATCAGATAACTAACGAGATCTCTTTACAGCAGGAAGATAACCAACTGACGTTACGTACTGGATAAAATTACTATGGCATCTAAAACGAAAGGTAGGCACCAATCTTTTGGAAGACGTTTAAATGGTAACCTTAATGTTGCGGAAATGCTCGTTTACAGCAAACAGCACATGCTCTTATCTAGGGCGTCTCTCCATAAGTGTTTTGTAGTTTTCATCTGAATCACATCAAACATGTTCATTACTTCCAGGGAGTCCCTCACACAGCACTGCGTGGAAATAAAACCGAAGGTATTAAGTCTACAAGAGGAAAAGTGATCATTTTATTTTCCCAACCTACACTGAATATTTAGATGATGAAAATACAAGAAATGAAACAATTAAGACCATATAGAAGACAGAAAATTATCAACTGCATTACACTTCGGTTAGATGTATTGAACCTAGTCAAGGCCTTGCTGTGTTGTCAAATGAATACAATACATAGAGTTCTTGCAAAGATGTCCTGTTGTCACTTAATATTTTTTCAAAATGTTCATACTGTGAGTCAAACATTCAGTCAGCAGTCATGTTACATTCATACCATTAAGTTCCTAAGTAAACCTACAGGGAAAGTTTACAGAAGGCAAGTTTGAAAATGGCAATAATGTCAGCTAAATCAAAATATAAAGAAAACCAACATTATAGTTTCCATCTACTGGTAGCTGTGAACATTTTAGCAACCTAAATTTGTTTTCCTTTTTTCTGTTTTATGTGATTAAATTTCTTTTTTAAGGGAAATACAAGATTGGCATTTGCTTCATTGCGTGTGTTTGAGACATGGTGTCATGAGATGGCACTGCAATAGGCTTCAGAGGCTTCAAAGTGCTTCCTGTTTATATACATGAGTCTTAGAAAGTTTATTTTTTTGCAGTTGGAAAAGTTAATTCCAAAAACAAGGAAGATGCTCCTCATGAACTGGAAAGCCAGTTCATTCTGCGGCTACCTCAGGTAAGCATCTCTTGTCCAAATTAATATGGCATATTTTTAACAAAAAGAAATAATTCATGTGTACAACTTAATATGAAGTTTTCTAGGTAGTGTTATACAATCTTCTCTTTTCTCTTTTTTGTTATTATTATTATTATTATTATTATTATTATTATTATGTGAACACATAAGCTCACATCTTATGTGTTTATGATATGCGATTACACATATTTCCTCTGCACTTTCTTGAACACCCTCACAAGGTCTAAGGGTGCACACTATGAAGTTTTTAAAAACATTTTAAAATAAATATCAAACAAACACGTGGAAGAGGACTACTGTTTAGATGTTACGTCTTGGGTTGTATTGAGTGTAGGTATAAATTTATTCAGAAAATCTACAATTTTCCACATGATTAGTAAAATGTATGTCTTTATCTCTCTATTTCTATCTATCTATCTCTTTATCTATCTATCTATCTATCTACAATATATCTTGTGCTGAAATAATGTTCGCCTTCCCACACCCCCACTTCCCTTTTTTATTTTCTATATATATATATTTTTTTAGGAGTATGCTTCCACAGTGAGACGAATTGCCCAGTCTGGCAGTGTAAACCTTAAGGACAGACTTACCATAGAGTTGCATGGTATGCTCATTAAAATCTTTTGGAGGTTGATAAGATTAATGCATATGTATATATACAATTGTCCTATTTTTGTTGTGGATAATGTAGAGGTTTTCATTGCATTTTATAATTTTTTATGGTATTGGTTTCCACTAGATTGACTGGAGTGGCTAAATATTAGGAAATTGTACAAAATGTACCTAGTTTGTTGCAAGATGTTGAATCTACTGTCATTTCATCTTATTATAATCAATGGAAAAATGTGGATATAGAAAAGTTTGTTTATGCTAAGTTGTACTTTGTCAGCTAAATGCACTTCCTGTTGTTGGAGTGTGAATCACAGATGAGAAATCAAAAAAAGTAGTTCAGATAAAGATTACGTTTTTTTCTAGAAACAGCAGCAAGTTAAAAATCACTTGTACCATTTTAATGGTGAAATATGATCCCAGTAAAAAATATTCAGTTTTTATTTATTTATTGTTTACGTTTACCTTTGAAAAGTGTAGTAACGCAGAGCCGACAGATCTGTAACTTATGCCTTTATTAACGGAAAGGCATAAAATAGTTAGAACAAAAACTAATGAGACATACTCTCTTTTTACCCGCATTCAGCTGATTGATCTCAGCTCTTTTTGAACATGCAATTCCTTACTATTACCATCGCTACTGCCATCTAGTGGATAGGTGGGTTTATTCTTCTCAAGAGGAGGGAGGAAGTCTTTCTACACAGTAGCCCCCTCCCTTCTCTCATTTTACTTTAGCTTCACACAAACATGCATACTAAGGGAAATGCTGCTCTGTCGGGTTTCTTTTCAAAGATAAATTGCAGGATAATTTATTTATTTTTACTTTATATTTTGTATTTTTTACGTTTTATGTATTTTTATATGAAATATTTTTTGGCTTATGGAAAAAAATTATTGGATTTTCAATTATTTCTTATATGAAATTTGCTTTGATGTACAAGTGTTTTGGTGTACAAGCATGCTTCCAGAACACAATACAAGGTTTGAATGTAACATTAATTACTTCATCACTAACCCTATTTGTTCTGCTCCTTAGCGGATGGCCGTCATGGAATCGTTAGGGTGGACCGTGTCCCTCTAGCTTGTAAATTAGTAGATTTGCCCTGCATCTTGGAGTCCTTAAAAACCGTTGACAAGAAGACCTTTTATAAGACTGCCGATATCTGTCAGGTAACACCAGCTTCATCCAAAGGAAAATCCTTCTGTGTTTTGCCAGCTAAATGTGTCAGGTTTATTCCCCTGTGTGGTGTTGTGTAGCTTACAACATATTAAATCGACTTGCGATCATTATATACTTCGTCTGCATATACAGTGGAATAAAAGATAAAGGACAGTACAGTAATGTAGTACATGGTTATGTTTATAAATAAATGTGTGAACTGACCTATTTACTTTTTGCAAACATTGCTGTGCTGTGGAGTTCATTTTGGATGTATATTATTAAAAGGATCTGCCTTTTAATAATAAATCATCCTAATTTCATTAAGATGTGTAAAAATGAACTTAATGTCACCTATCTAAAATTCACTTCTGATAATTTTTGGCAATTTTAGCTCACTAATTCTTCAGGCAGCAAATAAAAATTAACCAAGAAAAGGTACTGATAGCAATCATTGTTTGTTCAAAGATTTATTCACATAAATGAGGTGAGAATTATTCACATAAATATAACAACACTTTGAATGCCTGGTGGTTAGCTACATTTTCCTGATTACTCTAATGCTTATATACTCAAATTGGTCCCAGTAGTGGCAAAACAGTAAGTAGTGGGTAGAGTTTACTATGACTCTTTATGACCAGGATATATCATGACTCCTAAATAGTAGTTAACTAATTTGAGCAAATGGTCTTGCATAAACCACTAAGATTAAGAGATTCATAGCAATATGGTATCAACACCAATAGAAAGATGTGAAAAATGGATTTGATTAGTCTTACAGTCCTTAACTGTCTAAGCAATTTTCTAAGCATTTTTTCCCTAGATGTTGGTGTGCACTTTAGATGGAGACCTTTATCCTCCTTTAGAGGAGCCCACTGGGACTGTAGACTCCAAAACCAAGAAAAAGGATAAGGACAAGGACAAGAAGTTCATCTGGAATCATGGCAGTAAGTTTTTTCCTTCCATTGATAAAGGTCATATACAGTGGAACCTTGGATTACAAGCATAATTTGTTCCGGTCAAATTGTGTGCGCACACACACACACACACAGGAGGAGAGGGAGACGTGCTCGTCAGTAAGAGACGAGCACTAAGACCCAGCAGGGGAGACGATTACCCATAATTCCGCAGCCCAAGAGAGAGAAAAATAATTGGCTCAGTCGTGATACTCATACATTGTGATTGGCTCATACATGATACCTGGCACTCGTAAACTAATGCTTGCTCGGTTTCCAATTCAAAATGTATTAAAAATCTTTGCTCGTCCTGCGGAACACTCGTAAACCATGTTACTCGCAATCCGAGGTTCCACTGACACATCTGAAGTGGTAATGAATTGACCTATTTAATTATATTTCGTCTCTTTAGTTACCTGCCCTCTGAAGAACACAAGGAAAAGGCGATTTAGAAAAACAGCAAAGAAGAAGGTAAACTTGCATTGATTTGCTTTTTCTGGAATCGGTTTGTCCTCAGTATTGCTACGTAAGAGTTTAACCCATTAACCTGCAAACTTTTGCAGTACATTGAGTCTCCAGATGTGGAAAAAGAAGTGAAGAGGCTCCTAAGCACTGATGCTGAAGCAGTTAGTGTCCGTATCCTTTTGTGCCCTCCACGCCCTTTATGATTTTTATTTTTTTGTCTGTTTATTTTTCTTTATGCTTACAGCAGTCAAGACACCACCAGAAATAACCTTCAGCCTTAGCATTTATACTTATCTCAATGTTTGTATTAGTTTCAGATGAATAACTGTTGATGTGCAGTTTAATAGCAGCTGTCAGACTTGAGCAGTAAACTACAGCACTGACATCATTATGAACAAACTATATGCAGCCATTATAAATATTTGTATAATTATTTACCATTATTATGAAGCCAGGTTATATAATATTATGTAGTCCTTTAAGTCCTAAAATTAAGTGTGAAAGCGCATGTATTTGATTTTAGGTATTTGTAGGTATATTCTAGTATACGGTATTTAATGCATTAGTGCTGGACAAGTTATCATATAAAAATCTAAATTGTAATATGCACCAGTGCAGCTATGTAATAACAAAAGACTACAATTTCGTGCCAGGAATATACGCATAGTTTGTGGATTTCGATACATACTTCAGCAATTTTCATATTTTTCAATACTTTTAAGTATTAGCCTATTAGCTTATACTGTGCATGCCTGTGTGTGTATATAGCAAGAAGATGACAATTGCGCTATGTTATAAAATAACACTTTTTTTTTTATAACGCAGCTCTTAATAGAATTTGACATTAGCAGGGACATGTGTGGAGAGTACATTTGTCACATGCCCAAATGACTATGGTATTGTTTACCTCATTGCCCATCGCTAACGTTTATGTTGCATTTAGAAAGCATTGTGCATGGTAGGTCCATTATTAAGAACAGCAGAAACAGGTGTGCTGGCATATTACCTTGACTTGGCTTTTAGGATGGGAAGTGATTGCTGAGGATGAGACAAAAGAAACTGATAATAATTTATCGCTGTCCAATTTGGACTCCTCACCTGGAACCTCTGTACACAAGGGCCACGACTCTTCAGGTACTTTCCACTCACAAATGATTATAAATACACGCATGCATTGGCCAAAAACTAGCATTGTAGATATTATTACAGATTTGTGCCAAAATTGGGTTTATGAATTGGTTGTAACCTGTTCACATTAAGATGTCGTCTCATTCTTGGTTAATTCACCAAGTCACCAATGTTATTGCTCCCAGTTTAACGCTGTATTTGTCTAAAAGCTTTCGTTTGTACTGTTTTGCCCAGTCCCCCATGATGAGTTGCGAGAGATATTTAATGACATCAGCAGTAGCAGTGAAGATGAGGATGATGAAGGTGACCGGCATGAAGATGAAGACCTCAACATTATGGACACCGAGGATGACATGGTGGGTCGTCTTAATGAGAAGCTTAACGAGTCTGATGGGGGAAGAGACGAGAACAACAGAAACAACCAACTAGGTAATGATTGTGTTCTCAGCATTGGGGTTTATTTGCCAATTTAGATCAGATTAGAGTTCTATCAATGGCAAATCATTTGAAGGGGAAAAGAAGCACAAGGCCGGACCTAACGAGATGGTCTGCTCTACTAAGTTGAACGTCAGATCAAACATCCAAACACTTAATGACACTGTATCCACCTGTCTCTCGGGGATCATATTTCATGTAGATTTCAGTGTTTTTTTATTAAATTATTTAATTTTTTTAATATACATTTTATTTGATATATTTATTTTTGATAGCTTTGGGTCCTTTGTCCGTGATAATCTCTTCTGCGCTTTTCCCTGGTGCCCAAAGAATCTTGGGATAGGTTAGGCTGTAGTTCACCTCATCAGCAGAAACCTCATTTATTTGTGAATGGGTAGAATAAATTTTATTTTATTTGAATCTTATAAATGTAACTTTTTTTGTTCTTTTAGTTCTTATTAATTTAACAAATGTGTTACTTATTCAAGCATTTGAATCCTGCTTGATATCTTAGGAGAGATTGCTTAACTTTTTGACATTAATCTGCAGTGATGGAGTACCAGATGCAGATTAACAACCTCAAGGAGAAACTGCAGGAAACACGAGCACGCAAAAAGCAGCAGGAGGACTTAATCATGAAAGTGGAGAATCAAGCCCTAAAGGTGACGCTGCCACAAGAACCCTGCATAGTGGTTTCTCTTTCTCCCTCATTACACACACACACACACACACACACACACACACACACACACACACACACACACACACACACACACACTGTTTTCCACAGGTCTGAAATGCGGTGGTAGCCAGCAGAATGGACCAGCATTACTTGCCAACACAAAAGTGGTCTACATACAACAAAAAAACAAATACATATAACCTTCAACAAAAGATTTATATATATATATTTTTTAAAGATGTTTCTATTCATTTCACCTTTCAGAGATCCAACCTACTAACTTTCTCCTCCATCTGCCCATAAGTGTAAGATGAAGTAAAAAAAATTAAGAATTAAGCACTCTTTGATGCAAAGACAAAGATTGTTTTTAAAAATAATGCTTTTGGTTCTACATGACGAATCAGAAAACCAAAATGCACAGTTTTTATGTCCCCACAATGGCAGGACTTCTGTATAAGCTTTTTTTTTTATTTAGTTTTTTTTTATTAGTCATCGACTAACGCTGTGTCACTTTATACAGATCATTGTGTAACCATCAGAATGCCATTCTTATTCTTTTTATGGCACTTTGCTTTTGTTGCACTTACTGTCTCTCTGTACACCTCTCTCATAGAAGCAGAGTAAACGGGTACATTAGTGTTGAAGTGAAAGGGAACGGTCTGGTACTAGTTAATCGATCCGGTGATCGTGAGAGTTTTCTACACCTTGATTGAAATTCACAGTGGTAGATTAAGTTGAAGGCACTTGCGGCAATGAGTACACATCAAGCTCAGGAATTTGGTGCAATTGCATAAAGTCGTTAAACACACTGATTGGATTTGGACACTACTCTGGGGCTAGTGAATTCCTCTATGATGCCATTACATTTTGCTTAATTCACCCTTGATGGGCGACGGGCCTTCATGGCTCAATAAAGTCTTAAGAGTGAGCCCAGGCTCAGTGGAGAACTACTTGCCTGTTCAGCTCCTGAAGTTGTCTACTTGTTGCACAAATTCGCGACCCAGTGCCTCGGGAAACGGAGTAGCAGAGCCAAGCGGTAATGGTTCAATCCACTTTTAAAATAAATTCACTATCAAGCTCATTGCTTTTTTTTTTCTTACACGGCTGTTGCAGTCAGAACAAATATACAGATCTGGCCATTAAGAATGCGCGCTTTTCCCGCGAGATCCCTTAAGCAACATTCGGGTATTTAAATAAAGGTGCTGTGCTTCACTGAATATCCGCCAGATGGCGCATCGAAGGACTTTATCTAAAAGCCAGACCAACTACAACAAAGAATTGTGTATAATTATTTAGCCTAAAACAATATTGTTTCCGATGCTGAAGCAAACATGAATTTTATTTTGTTTTACAATAATAATATTTTATGATGAATCTGCGTATATGTGCTTCATATTATGTTCATAATGATGAAAAGAGATGCCCTAAATTATGAGGCGCCGTATAG
>QMIH01000717.1:300044-334810 GCA_003987875.1 Clarias batrachus | reverse complement strand
TTAAATCAAACTTCACTCATGCACACACACGTGAAACACTTGCATACACACATATGAAACAGTCACACATCTATATATACTACTAACTGCTCACACAACTACATATGAAATGCGCGCACACACACCTACTGTATGAGACACGCGCACATATACACAAACTCTCCGTGCACACACACCTAGATGCGCGCACATATACAGTAATTATGCGAATGTCCTGATTCGTGAATATGTCAACATGTCTTCGTTAAAATGTAAAAATGTGTCGAGCGCCATCAGAAGACATGAAGGAACAAATATAAACATGAAGTGCTTCAGGCTTTTTATAAAAAAAAATAATCATCTGGCTTTTTTGCTGTTTATGTCCAGCATTGAATAATTATTTCATCCATTATTTGACCACGTCTGGAAATAATAGCTGGAATGTGATTGTGAATTTATGACTGATATAAAGCTGTTTATCGGCGTGTGTGAACCCGCGGCTCGTACTTTCACTTTACAAAAGGTGCAGACATACTCCCCCAGAAAGTCATCGCCTGTTGCAATAATGCAGATCAAACATACTACACCAGACCATAAATAAAAAGGAATATTTAAGCATATACACAATGTATTTCACTTAAATATTACAGACTAAAACATGGAAAGTAGACGTGCGGTCCAAGAAGGAAACGGGTTTCGTTATTTTACAAAATGTGAATATATTCAGTAAATGTATAAATTACACTCAAAGTATCAAATCCAACTATGAAGTCTGATTTAATTGATACCATTAAACATTTTATTTGTTTCTATTTATGTTTATGGTGAAAAATCCATTGAAAAAACATTTTAACACATTAAGGATAGTCGTGTTTAATTAAATTATTAAATCCTCGTGTTGCAGTGTTTATGCAGTCATTTGGTCATGTTCACCCATGGGGTGACAATATAATGCTTCATTATTTATTATTATGTTTACTTACTCAGAGATTCAGTTTGATGCCGATTGGTACATGACCAAATGGTACCTTTTCTAGCATTTAAAACTATTTATTATATGAAGTGGTGCAGAAGTGTATAATAAACCGAAAAGATAAACACAAAGATGGACATTTATTTAATTATCATTTAAAATATTTATCAACAACATCCATGCAGTATGTCTGCATTTTTAACGATAAATCGCATGCGATTATCACCTTTTGATCAAAACGCTGCCCTTTGTAAAGTGAAACTGCGAGCCGCGGGTTTGAAATGAATTGTAGATTATTTAAAGCATGATTTATTGCATCTCATTTCATTATTATAAACATAATTTATGAATTACACTCGAAAGGGTGGTAGAGCTCTGATTAGACTACGTACAGTAGGAAATAGGCTCAACATCTCGGAGCCCAACCTCATTTAAATAAAAAAATGACTTAACAAATATTGTAAGTAAACAACAATAGCACAAGTTTAGCAAAATGTATACTCTAAATAGATGCCGAATTATTTTTTAAGGTGTGTCAGCTGTCACTATTCTTTTTTTTTTTTTTTGGATTTTTCCCCGATTTTTTCCCTAATTTAGTCGTGTCCAATTCCTCCCCGTCACTAGGGGGCGCTCCCACATTAAGGCTACTACTACCACTCAGCCGGGAGGCCGAAGACTATCACGTGTTTCCTCCGAACCACGTGACGCCAGCCGACCGCATCTTTTCGAACTGCTCGCTCGCGCACCGTTGGGGGCGGAGTCACACACTCGGAGGACAGCGCTATCCGCTCCCCCCTGCTGCGCGAGCTCACAGACGACCCCTGACTGGCTGTAGAGCCGTGATTAATGTGGGAGCACTAAGTACCTCTCATCCCTCCCCTCTGAGAGAGCTCGGCCAATCAGCTCTCTCTAGACCTCCGGCTGCGAGAGGTTACAGCACCACCCGGGATTCGAACTAGCGATCTCCGGATGATAGGGCGAGCTGTCACTATTCTTATATTGCTCTTTGTCAGGGTAAATCGTTCAGTGACAACCCCGTAAAATTCCATATACTGTAAATAGGTAGTCTGAGAATTTATTTACCATAAGCTTTGTTGTAATGTTTTTACACAACCTAGGACTTCACCTATGCTGTTTTACAAATGGAATATTTTTTATGTTACACTCTTAAAACTGCTGGGTTAAATGTTAAAGTGCTGGGTTATTTTATCTATTTATTATTATATATGCCACATACGCCCCCCCCCCCACCCCAAACACACAGACCCACACTGTTTCTTTTCACTTTAAATTGATTCATCAAACATTTTGCTATTTGTTCTCTCTTCTCACTTTCTATTGCAGACACGCTTTCAAGCTCTACTTAATGACTTTATCCATCAAGAAGAACGTGAAATGGAAAAGGTACAATGCTGGCCAAAAGCCTACATAATGTACAATATATTCAACTGGTATTTATTCATCATAGATGGACTTAATTTTTTTGATTAGAGTAAATGAGATGAACAACATTTATTTCAAGTTCAAACCCTCATCAGTACAACAATGTTTGAATGTACAAGTTGACAATAATTTGGGAGTTCTTGTCAATCTTTATTTAGTTACAGCAACACAGCTAGCCATCAATCATCTCTTGTTTCCACTCTCAATAGCTAACTTCCCTGCAAGAGCAGCTGGACTCACTGATCGAGAAATGACCTACAGAGGGCAGTGCAATCTCAACTTACCGCTGAATAAACAGCTCTAGAAATGTTAATTAACGGATTTTGTCTTGTGCTGTTAAATGTTAATCTTGACTTGGACTGTAGTATTTTGTTAATATTATGAGGACTGTTTTTTTGGACTACATAAAATGTTAATGTTTTTGTTTTTAAGGATAAAATGGTAAATACTTTGGGGGTATTAAAAAAAAAAAATCTTAGGATGAGGTTGTCCAGTCAAGGAGGATTCAGATAAATGCACAATAAGTATCTAAAGGTTATGTAATCTTTTCTATTTCCTATTAGTTTCTAGTCTAGTGAAACCTCCCTATTTTCATATTTTGGTCTTGCTAATTTCCAGCACCTTGTCAAGAACACAGCTGCTTGATTCCATCATTGCTGATATTTTACTGCATGTAGTCTTTGCTGTATGTAGTCTTGCTGAAAGACAGGATCCTACCTTATTGGCAAGCACAGGTCACTGAAATAATCCACAGACTTTAATTACCATTTATTATTGACATGGACAGTCTCATTACTGTTCAACTTTTTTTTTTTTTTTAATAGATGACCCAAAAATGTTTGCAAATCATAGTGTTAAAACTACAAGCTGGTGGGGTCAAAGGTTAATCTTAAAAGCTTGGTGATCTTTATTAAAGAAGACTTTTAATTTCTTTATAGTATTATCCAACTGTTTTATCCAAGCATGTTTATCTTGAACAAACTTTTTTTTATTTATAGATGTTAATCACTAATGATGTTTACGGTAAAACCTTGGATTGCAAGAAACTTTGTGAGTAATTTTCAAGATGAGCTCAGTTTAAAAAAAAAAAAAACATTTTAACTTGATGAACGAAAGAGGTCTTGAAATACAAGTAGTCTACGTACACTTTATCTGCAGAGCTTCACATGACCACACCTGAGCCAATAGTTTTTCCTCTCCTTCTGCAGTGGGTTTGTGGGTCTCCCATGCTTGGTCTCAGTGTACGTGTCGCATGTATGTATGGTTGACATCCCTGCACACGTATATTGTTTACTAAAGCTTTGTGTCAATGTTTGTGCGTGTGAATAAAGCATTTTTTGTGTCCATGTGTAGTGACTTCTTTAGTCACTGTACTGCAATAGCAGGCCCTGTGAAGAAAAAGGTAAAAAATTCTGTAGCTGTGTGAGCAATGAATGTTTCTCAGTCTCACACAATGCAAAAGAGACATTTCTACAAAAGTAAGTGTCGTCGGAGAGATTCCTTGTTAAAGTTGCACAAAAAGAAATAGATCCAATGAGCCAATAGAGACTCTCCTTTCTAAGGTGTTGTTATTTTAGTTGCTGTTGCCTTTTCAGTGATATCTTCAATCTTTCCCACATGCCTTAAGACATCTTCAATCGTACCGGTGTCTAAGCATTCTACTGCATTATGCTTGAATGACTTTTACCTGGTTGCACTAAACCCCATTATAGTGAAGTGCATTGAAAAACTGGTTATCGTGCTTACTACCAGCATTGGACTGCCACTGATTTTCCTATAAACCAAACAGGATGCCATTTCTACTTCACTTCATTTAGCTCTCTTCAATCTGGACAATAACATGTAAGAATGCTATTCATTGATTTTAGCTTTCCTTCTAATGCAGTCATACCCACTATGCTTATCACCAAATTCCAGGGCCTGGGAGTCAGCCTTTCGATTTTCAAGGTTGGGATTGGTAATCAAATGTTCTCTACCCTCATTCTGAACACCTATCATCCACAAGGTTATGTGCTAAGTGCTCTACTCTCTGTTTACTGTGTGAAGTATGCAGATGATACCACGGTGGTCAACCAATACTGAGTCAACCTAAGGGAGGAGATTCCTAGCCTATCGGCGTTTCTTCAATAACCTCTCCCTTAATGCCAAAAAAAACCCAAAGAGCTCATTGTGGATTATTGGAAAATAAAAAAAACGAATGGACACTCCCATTTACATGAATGGAACTGAAGTGGAATGTGTCCCCGGCTTCAATATTCTAGGTGTCTCTGAGGGTCTGTCCTGCACCATAACACTTCACTTCTAGGTGACAACAGAGGCTGAAGAAAGTTCATCTGTTGCCCCAGCTACTAAACAGCTCTTACTATTACTTAGAGTCGGTCAGGTTACTATCATTGTCTGGATTGGCAACGCAATGGTATCAGAAAGGAAAACCCTACAAAGAGTGATGAAAACTGCCCAGTACATCATTGGCTCCCAACTAGCAGCCATTTAACACCACCTTCTCAGAAGAAATATCTTCTCAGAGAAGACATTATTCAAATTTTGTCACATGCACAGTCCTACAATCAGGGACTCCTATAACCCAAATCATAAACCTTTTGACCTGCTTTCATCCAAAAGAAATTCTCCATCTCAGTGTGTGTAAGCAAAAGAGAAGTTCCTTGTTAAAGAGTGTCTCTCTGTCAGAAAGCAGTGATTCTGTTAGTGTGTGAAGTTCTGTGTGTGTAATTCATCATAAACCTTGTGAATAACTATGCTTTCTATTTTGTACAATGCAGAAAGATAGATTTTTTTTTTCAGCAACTGATACCACTTGTTTGGCCTAAGTCATTACTGTATATCTATGGCTCTATAACAGTGCCAAAATTTCTTCTAAGCAAAACAGCATTTTGAATTACATGGACAGGAAAAAAATAATTTTGTCAGAAGAATCTTTTATTTTTCTGAATTGCAATTTTATTTGAATGGGGGGAAGATCAGATCCCCTCTGCCCTCTTCACCTGTCTGAAACACCTTGCATGTGGTAACTGGGGACGGTTGCACTTTACCATGAAGCCTCCTCACCTTGGCTAATACAGACAGCTGTACTTTGAGCACTTGTGACTGAAGTTGCTCAATAGTTCAGGACTGGAATTTTCTACACTTCTGTACCTGAGCCTCCAAGTTCCATGTGCCTTATACACAGTATGACTTCCAAACAATGTCTGCTATCCGTTATCCCCGAAATGAGAATGGGTTCCCTGTTGAGTCTGGTTTCTCTTAAGGTTTCCTCTTATTCAGGGGCGCCGCCCCCCTTAAAGTTACGCAGATAAGATTGCCACTTTAACATGTAATTATTTAACATAATAATTATTTATTTTAATAATGAAATAGTCATTTGGTCACAATATTTTGCTATATTTCTTAATATAATTTATTTGCAATTTAAAAAAAAATCTAAACTGTATTACGTTCGTTTGTGTTCGTGTACGCGAGTGTCTATGTAGGTATGTAAATTTTTGAAAAGCATGTGACTTGAGGCTGAGCTCTGATTGGATTTTGTCAAATCATCCTTGTGGCGCGGCACTGTGAGCCCTGAACCCTCCCACTTTTGTTCTTAGCGAATCAATATTGTTTTAAAATATTTGCGCTCATGTGATTGGACCACACTCAACGAGTCTTTTCCAGCACTTTCTATGGCAAGCGGAGCTGGCTGACTGGATGTGATGTGAGTCAGCACTTTATTTTATACTAGTAGTAATGATGCGCAAAAAAATGGATATTTACAGGCAAGTATTAAAAGATTAATTTTGCTTGCGCCCCCTCCAAAAAATATTGCACCAGCCGTCACTCCTCTGAGTGACAAGTGACAAGGAATGGTTCCACTTTACCAAGATAATTCAGACAGCTGCTCTTTAAGGACTTGTGACTGCTGTTACTCAATAGTTCAGAACTGGTGAGGATGGGAACCCAAATGAGGATGGGATCCCTGTTGAGTCCTCTCAAGGTTTCTTCTTATTGCCATCTCAGGGAGTTTTTCCTTGCCGCCATTGCTCTCGGCTTGCTCATCAGGATCAATCTGATCATGTTAATTCATACACATTTTATATACATTTCCATCATTTTCTTTTGATTCTGTAAAGCTGCTCTGCGACAATGTCCATTGGTAAAACCATTATGCAACTTAAATGGAATTGAATTGAATTCTGTCACCAATATGCATGTATGTATAATTAGTGATCAATTTCGCTCAGCTCATCTGGTGGTGGGGGTGATGTTATGGCTGATTTATCACGTCTTCATCATGCAGAACACTTAAATGGCAACTTTATAACAATATTTACATTATTGGAAAATACAGGGGACAATGCAGCGTGTAAATGGTTATCAGTAAAAGCAATAGCAATTTTATTTTTGTTTATTGGACACTACAACAGTTAAGCTAGCTGACTCCACTGAAGTGTCGGTTTCCATTTGTTTTTCAGGTGTTCATTTTGAATTGTATACTGACAAAGACATAATACAGTGTGCAACTTTATTTATGAACTAATAAGCTTATAAGCCATACAGTATGTTTATTTGTGAACTTATCTTTTTTTTTTACAGTATCCTCATTACATACATAACCATCCAAAGCTACCTTATTCTTTATAGATTATTCCGTGATAGTTTGATAACTAATGTTAAACATACTGTACAAATGATATTTTATTGTTTTTTTTTTTTGTTGTTGTCATTTAAAAATAAATTAACCTTCTGAATTCTGAGTTTTTGGTCACCCAGGCCTATACTTGTTCCTGAGGATTACAGTTAAATCTTAGGGGATTAGCTCAGGCAGATTATAGTGGCCATGCTTGACCAGTTAATCCAGCCATCTGTCAGAAAGCAGCTTGCTTTTTTTTTGTTGTTGCTTGTTTTATTTCCCTGAATGCTAATTACGAGAGTGCAGAGGACTTACCAAAGACACGTACAACACACGTATTCAGACTCACATTAGGTGCTTTCCAGGGTCAGTTTAACATCATTTAAAAATGGAGGAAACATATTTATTTAACCATCCTGGGGTGAAAAAGACTATTCTGCATGGTGGACGGGGTCCTCTACCTCATTTTCCAAATGGTACTAAGGTAGGACACATACCATTTTGATTAAAGAAAACACTAGCAATAATGCCTTTTATGAGAACTTTGCTTTGGATGACTTCATGTCTTACAGCTAACATTATTGCAGATATTTTCACTGGATAATTAAATTGCTGCTTAGGTTTTTTTTTAAGTAGGACATTTCATTTGGCTCATAAATCAATAATCACTAAAAAGAAAACCTTTAACTGCTGTCTCAGTTACCTTAGTTGTTATCTGTTGCTTTGTTCAGCTATCTGGCTTCAGGTTTGGATATTTTTCATGCATTTACTCAAGCATTGCTCATGACAATGCTTACATTAATCTCCTGTGTAAGATCTCTACACAGCTTAGACAGACAACAAATTAAAATTAGTAATTTCAGAGAGGGCTTTGTTGGACCAAAAATATGCATTGATGCAATCAGTTTAAGAATACAGTGTGGGAACAATACAAGACTGAAGAGCATGCTTACGGGTCAGTCCTAATCAAAACTGTTTCCCCTTTCTGTCTGTCTCCTATTGCAAAGTTGGTGTTCCATTTCCAGACACTACTGGACAATTTTGAGAGGACCGTGATCGATGACAGTCGCAGAAACAAGCAGCCTACAGAGATTTTTGTGGGGAAAATGTTCAAGATGGAGGTGTGGGAGGTGCTGTTAACTTCTATGAGGGTTGGTGAGGTGGCGGAGTTCTGGTGTGATGCTATTGTAAGTGCAGGAACTCCGAGCAAGTCATCCTTTCGATTTTTTTTTTATCTTTCTGTCCATCCTACACTGCATGTTTCACTGTAAATGAATTACTATGGTCCCCTTCACTTTCTAAAATATAAAACCATATACACATATGGTTAAAGACAGAGACCTAATTGTGAATTTAAAAAAACATTGATTGCTATGTTAAAATACCAATATATTTTTATATATCTTACACAGCACACAGGTCTTTATCCCCTGGTTGCTAAAGGGGTGCGTTTGGCTGCACAGGGCAAAGACCCACTGGAAGGCCAGAAGCACATGTGTGGTATGGGCAACATATTCACCTACCATTCCACAGGCTTTCCTGAGCTTGATGATCTGATGAGGGAGCCACAGCCTCTAATGTTCATCATGGAGCTTATCTCGGTAGGATTCCAAACAAACATGCACACATGTACACACACTTTGCACTTACAACCTAGCAGTGCAAGCTGTTACTTCACCCACATTTTTTTTTTTTTTTTTTGTGCATCAGATTTCTTTCTGATGCACAAACTACTCAAGGACAAGCACAGCAGAATGTTAGGCAATCATGCAAAAATCACTGGAGAGAAAAACTGTTTCCAATATTTCACCAAGCACAGCAGGCATCGTTACTCTCATGCTTCCTCTCACTTTTTACCACTTTCTGTTGCTTCTGCTCTGTCTGTTCTTGCTTAGGTAGGTGAGCCATTCTCCTACTTTAGTGAGTCTTGGCTCATGGAGAAGGATGAGAAGATGCAGCTTGTCCCTATCCTTCACCACCAAGGCAACATTCTTGTGCAGGAGAAATGCTACCATGAAGCATCTGAGAGATACAAGGAGGCCGTGTTACTTTTACGCACTGTTCAATCAAGGGTAATGTGACCATGAGATCCTAGATGGTACTTGGGAAAATATAAATTTATTATGCATTCAGCTCCTCGTTAGCTAATGGAGCCTTAAACAGGATGACATGAGTGAATGTGCTGTGAAACTTTGCTAGCTGGGACTCTTGAAAGTCTAGCTTTAATAACATACCTGAGTAAAAAGGTAGCATTAGGTCTCTGGTTTAGAGTGAGCCCTAAACATTGGAAGACTGTTCCTCATTTGTAAACAAATATTTTGTACATTTGATCTCAGCTCGGATGTGGATCATGATAAATAAAAAGTTTGCATAGTATGGTGGTGCAAAAACGTTAAGTGCTTCAGACACCATTATTAGTATAGTCAATAAAGTTCTCGAACATGTATAGCATGGATTATATAGGTGCAATATGTGACACAGTGGTAAAAACCCATTTTACTTCGGTAAAAAGTTACTTTTTGTGATTCACTCTTTTCTCCATAAAATCATATGTAGAAAGAGCTGGGCCTCAGAGCGGCATATTTTACTCCTATTACTAATGTCGGACATGCATCTACAATACGCCACCAAGACGTTATCATTTAATTGAAAACGCCCACAAGACAATGTTAGAATGAAAGTACATATACCCGTTACAGTGTTTAAAGTTAAACTGGAAAAAATTTAGCACAGACAGTGTTTGGTAATTGGTAATATGTCACCGAGACGTCTGTATTTTACTGTAATTCTAAATTCTCACCAGGTGATGTTTGGACAATGATTTAAAGCCAACACTGTGAAAGTTAAAAAAAAATACTGAAATTCCAAAATAGCTTCCTAGAACTTTTTCCCCTAGAACTTTATATTCTATACTTTTTAAATATTTTTTTTTTTTTGATTGTGTAAAACTGCTTTGCGACAATGACAATTGTTAAATGTGCTGTACAAATAAACTGAATAGAATATACTTTTCTCATCCTTCATGTTGATCGGTCCCACTTCCCCTTGAGACACTTATATGAGCATAAGAAACTCATTTTGGACTAAATGCCAGCAAAAAGAAGGAGAAATTGGCCTACGAAGGAGAGGTCAGCTTTCTTATGTTGTTTCATACTGTATTACCTCCGCTGAGACTTCAGCTCATGCTCCACACATGAGAATTTTGAAGTTGACACACGAATGCAAAGATTGAGCGTAACCAGACTTGTGTAGTTTAAAGCATCTGTGTTCTTCCACTTTCATGAACCATATTTCAGACAATGTTAAGGGCTTTAGTCTTTGGATATTTGGCTCTTATCTAGATTGGACACTAGTCAGCAGTTAGTTTTGTGAGAATTTCTTTATAACACATGGGACAACCAGCATGGGCAGTATTGTACATACTGCTCACAAAGCAAACACAAAGCATATATGCTTGGCATTTCTCAAAAATCCAAGCATCAAGCCCTTAATGTGGCTAAACAGTTAAAACGATAAAAGTTAAGGTGGTGAAATGACTTAGAATTTGTTGCTTAAAGTAATTAAGATTTCTTGAAGAATTTGTTTGGTCATTTTATATATNNNNTATATATATATATTAGTGCTTTTAACAATAGTAATCTTTGCAAAGCAGCTTTACAGAATCAAAAGAAAATGATAGAAATGTGTATAAATTGTGTGAAAATGTGTATGAATCAAAATGTTCAGATTGTTCATGATGAGGGAGCAGCGGGTGACGGTGGCAGGCAAAAACTACCTGAGGTGGCAATAAGAAGAAACCTTGAGAGGACTCAACAGGGATCCCATCCTCATTTGGGTGACAACGGATAGCAGGGATTGTTTTGCAGTCATACTGTTTGTTAGGTACCTGGACGTTCAGTATAACATATGTATTTAACCTAATATGGAGTGTGGTTCATTATTGGAGGCTCAGGTAGAAAACTGTAGCAAATTCCAGTTCTGAACTATTGAGTAACAGCAGTCACAAGTCCTTAAAGAGCAGCTGTCTGCATCAGCCAAGGTCAGAATTATCTTGGCAAAGTGGAACCATTCCTTGTCACCGCACTCAAGCAGACCACACAAGGCCTCCATGCAATGGGATCTCTGGGGGCGTCAGACAGGTCCAGGAGGGCACGATAGAGAGAAGAGGAAAAGAGAGAGAGAAAAGAAGAGAAGAGAAATAGCAGTTAGGTATTGTCACAGTCGCATAATGTACAATGTGTAAAATATATATTTAGTGCAGAGTGCAAGCAGGGACTCCAGCAGGACTGTGACAGAATAGCTAAACGGGAGAGCCAAAAGGAAACACAGTCATTAGGGCTCCCTAGGCAGTAAAGTAACCAGGTACAGCCTGCACCCTAGGCATGCACTAGCAGTTCACTCAGGTACTCAGGTAATAATCCAAACTAGGGGTGATGAAAGCATGAACTCATTTTTCTGCATAGTTTAGTTACAATATAATCCTTCTCTTGGTAATATTTCTGAGATCAAAGCATTTTATCCTTGTAATATTATCTACATGAGCTTAAAATGAAAGAATGGAATCTATAATCACACCAGAGTCTTTTACTGTTGTACTTGATGAAACAGATGGACCATCTAGAGTTACTGTGTGATCAGACTGCTTACTTCTAGCTGCACGTGGTCCTAATACCAGTACTTCTGTTTTGTCAGGATTAAGTAGAAGGAGGTTAATTAACATCCAGTCTCTTAATCACACATCTTCACACATTGCACAATTTTATTAAGTTAGCTTTTCTCATGTAGCTTTGCTGAGGGATATTACATTTTGTCATCAGCATAACAGTGGAAACTAATACCATGCTTACGAATTATATCATGTAAAGAGATACTTTACAAACTTCACTTGGGTGAAAATATGCAGAATGATCACCATTTAAATCTACAAACTGATCAGTCAAATAGGATCTGAGCCAGGAGAGGGTTGTTCCCTATTCCTACTGTGAAAGAGAATACTATGATCAATGGTGTCAAAAGCTGCATTAAGGTCAAGTAACACAGGCAAAGAGATGCAACCCTGATCAGAGGCCTCAGCTTTGATTCATCATGTAAACATCATCTGGTGAGCATTTTGCATTTAATGCTAATGTCTCTGTTAGCTATTTCCAATTAGCAAACTCTCCATGCAACAACAGTTCTTTTAAAAAAAGGATATTTAAAGGATCTTTTAAAAACTTTATTTAGACAATTATAAGACAATAATTAGTACAATTACTATTTTTGAAATTATTATTATTACTTTTTAACAGTATTTTATTTTTACTCTGTATTTTTATTTTTACCCTAAATTAAGCCTTCTTTCTTAAAATAAGTAAATTGGAGAACATTTCTTTTCTGCCATGAAATGCCAACAAACTAAGAAGTCAACTTATTTACATTTACAATTTTACATTGGCTAATTATTCTCAAATCTGTTCTGTCCCTAGTAATGGAGTCACATCAAATCAACATCACTGAACAAAACTTCAGAAATAAATAAAGTAAAACTTCTGATCTTTAAACGAGTTATATTGTATATACAATTATCTGCATTATAATAGTCAACATACAAACATATTCGTTTGTTAAAACTAATACATTGACTATTCACTTTTTGAAAAAGAGAATTTACATCACTCTTCTCGGCCAGCTGCCTACCATGTTCCTAACAAATCTATTTAACTGTGATCCGTGAATTATTTACGGCCTTATTGGTCATGTCACTTTTCTGTAAAGTGACACTTTTCAAGTTCCATATGTTTTTAAAAGTGATATTAAAATATTTGAGTTCTCAGCAACATGCTGCTTGTTTATATTGACTTTTTTATTTGAGTGGGCAGTATTTGGAAGTAGTGCAGGTGTTTATCAGGATAAAAAAGTATGTGTTTTTCGAATTTTTCATTTTTTTTATGTTGAAACATTAATTCTACCTAACTAACTTAGAGATAATTACCCAGCTCAGACTATATTACCTTCGATCTCAATGTCCACTAAACCAAACATCCTGCACCAAAGTTACAACTGCTGGTTGGTGTTTTACTCTTTCGCTTGTCATTGTTCTATTTCCCACTTCTGCAGTTAATGCTCAATGGATGAGTTGAATCTAATCTTACAGAAGAGTAGGGGAATGTTTTGAATTGAAAAAGTCAATCGCTTCACCACATTTTATAACACTTAGTCATTTAAATGCATCATTATGGTATGATTTTAGGGTGTTTTGATTGATAACCTTAGCATTCAAAACGTAACTAATACTTATCTCTGCAGCTGAGGTTATATGGTGTTTTTTACAGGAGATGCCTGGAGATGAGGATTATATTAAGTTGAGCCAGCTTATTATTCCTTTGGTTCTCAACTACTGCCAATGCATGCTAGAGCTAGAAGAATACTATGAAGTAATAGAGCACACCACAGAACTAATTGAGAAGCATAAAGGTAAGCCTTGAAACTGAAGAAAGTAAAAAAAAAAGCTTTTGTGACTTTACAAAAACCCCGTAGCATGAAGAGACATGCACAGACATTTTGTGAGGTTGCTGCCCTGACCTGGATAGATTGTGAAATATAAATATCATTTGTCTGTGTCCGTGTCTTGGGCAATTTTAGCCCTGCCCTTTGTTACTCAACCATTGATGATTAAATTAATTATTCATATTAAAGCTAAATCTTAAAGTTGTGCCTTTTATTTTTTTCACTGAACACTCATGAATCATATAATATGCTGAATGAGCATATTACATGATGCTGTCTAATATTGTAGTTAGCACATACCCAACTTTTTTAATGAGCCTTTACTATAGCAGGTCATTCATTAGTGTCACACTAGTTGTAAGATGTGAAAACATCTTTCCTTGTATATTTAAAACGATTCTCTCGGATTATATCTCATTGCATCTAGTCTCATTCACATCTAGAGTTATCTGGACTCAATTATTCCATTTCTCTTCAATTCCTAAAGTCATCTACTTCAAAATTTAGCTTTCTGCATAGCAGGTGCAGCATTTATTATCAGAGACTAAAACATGGTCTGTTTAAAGGTAAATGAAGAAAATGAAGGCCATACAGATAAACAAGATCAAATTAAACATGAATAAAAAAAAAAAAAAAAAAGAGTATTGTGTGGAAGCCTACTTAGCCATAAAGCCATAAAGATGTATGTACTATTCGAGTGGAATAAAGTGACACATCTATACATCATCTTTTATACATATAATATAACTGTAAAGTTGGCGTGTCTGTACATTGATACTTGCTTTATTCTGCAATATTCTTGGGGCACAAGATAAGCAGAACACACCGAGATGTTTTATTTTAATTTTTGTCTGTCTGTTTGCGCATGCATCACAACAACCGAACAAATTTGGGGGGTTTTCACAGGTGTATTTGGCCAAGCCTGATAATGTAACATGTAGCCTTTGTTTCATTGCGATCCCATAGAAAGTGAAGATATGCTAATTTGAGATTTAAATGGAACGCCCTCATCATAAAAAATAAAAAAACGACATTGAAAAGGTCATTAGTTCATCTCAAAATTCAACAATTCATTTCAATTCTATTTGTTTATCGCTTTTAACAACTGTCATTGTTGCAAAACAGCTTTACACAATCAAAAGAACTATATAAGTTTGTACGAAATGTGAATGTATATAATTCAAAATGATCAGATAGTCTCTGTACTATACATTCAACAGACTCTACATTTTTCAAAACATGCTTATGAGTGTGCAATTGAAATTAATAAACGCAGTCTCACACCTTGATTCCACAGACTTCACGGTAGCACAAATATTTTAGTTCAACAGATGGCGTTTTACATTTTTTAAAACGTGCTTATGAGTGTGCGATTAAATTCCACCAAGTCATGGGCACATACTGTAGGATTAGGTCTTGTGGAATAATTATTTCCTGTTTTGAATGCTATATCTACAAAATAATGATATTTACCTGAAACAAGTTCATTTGTTAATCATAATTATATATCATTTCTTTGGCAAAATTATAATTTGTTTTGATTCACTGTATATGCACTCTTTTTTCCATTCTGCATGCCAGACTGTGTAAAGGCTTTCTATAAACGTGCCAAAGCTTATGCTGCTGTCTGGAGTGAGAAGGAAGCCAGAAAGGACTTCTTGATGGTGGCCAACCTGGACATAACTCTGGCTAGGCTGGTTCAGAAAGATCTGAAGCTGCTTTCAAAAAGAATGAAGGAGAAATACTGGGAGGATAAACAGACATACTGGAACATATTTGAGAAGTCAAAGAGGAATGAGGAAGGGACGAAAACTGGGAAGGACAAAAAGGAGGGATATGTGGCAAAGCAAGATGAAACTAATTGGAATGAGAATTTGCAGTTTTCTCAGTCAGAGGTCAAAAAGGAACAGGAGTGTGAGAGTACTGGAACAAACACACAAAGCAGGCGATTGGAAGAGCAAAATTCAGACGTTGATCAGGAAATTTCTGCTCACACTGAAGATATGAATTGGCAACAGTTGTTACGGATGATTATGCTGCTCCAGGATGAAGGGATGTTTAATATTAAAGAGCAGCATTTTGCTGTGGCCATGAAGAAATTTAAAAATGCCCTGGAGTATGTAGACTATATTCAAAGCAAGGTAAGCATGCTAATAGGTAAGAATCTACTTCTACTCACTCACTCACTCATCTTCTATACCGCTTTATCCTGTATTCAGGGTCACAGGGGGCCTGGAGCCTATCCCAGGAGGCTTGGGGCATGAGGCGGGGTATGATCCATTGCAGGGCACACACACAACCACTGACACACACTACGGGCAATTAGCCTAATCTGCATGTATTTGGACTGTGGGAGGAAACCGGGATACCCGGATGAAACCCACCAAGCATGGGGAGAACATGCAAACTCAAATCTACTTCTATCCACAGCCAATTTATTTAAGCTGTTACATAGCAAAATATAAGAATAGAGCAAAAACATTACTTCCCTTCTTACCTTGACATGCCTATTGCTCTGGAATAGGGTACAGTACAGGGTGGGCCATTTATATGGATACACCGTAATAAAATGGGAATGGTTGGTGATATTAACGTCCTGTTTGTGGCACATTTGTATATGTGAGGGGGCAAACTTTTCAAGATGGGTGGTGACCATGGTGGCCATTTGGAAGTCGGCCATCTTGGATCCAACTTTTTTTTGTCAATAGGAATATGGTCATGTGACACATCAAACTTATTGGGAATTTCACAAGAAAAACAATGGTGTGCTTGGTTTTAACGTAACTTTATTCTTTCATAAGTTATTTTATTATGGTCAAGTTTCTGACCACTTATATAATATGTTCAATGTGCTGCCCATTGTGATGGATTGTCAATGCAACCCTCTTCTCCCACTCTTCACACACTGATAACAACACCGCAGAAGAAATGCTAGCACAGGCTTCCAGTATCCGTAGTTTCAGGTGCTGCACATCTCGTATCTTCACACCATAGACAATTGCCTTCAGATGACCCCAAAGATAAAAGTCTAAGGGGGTCAGATCTGGAGACCTTGGGGGCCATTCAACTGGCCCACGGCGACCAATCCACTTTTCAGGAAACTGTTCATCTAGAAATGCTCGGACCTCTCATCCATAATGTGGTGGTGCACCATCTTGCTGGAAAAACTCAGGGAACATGCCGACTTCAGTGCATAAAGAGGGAAACATATCATCATGTAGCAATTTCAAATATCTAGTAGCCTTGAGGTTTCCATTGATGAAGAATGGCCCCACTATCTTTGTACCCCATATACCACACCATACCATCACTTTTTTTGTTCCAGCAGTCTTTGAGGGATCTATCCAATGTGGGTTAGTGTCAGACCAATAGCGGTGGTTTTGTTTGTTAACTTCACCATTCACATAAACGTTTGCCTCATCACTGAACAAAATCTTCTGAGTGAACTGAGGGTCCTGTTCCAATTTTTGTTTTGCCCATCCTGCAAATTGTGTGCGCCGATCTGGGTCATCCTCGTTGAGATGCTGCAGTAGCTGGAGTTTGTAARGGTGCCATTTGTGAGTAGCTAATATCCGCCGAAGGGATGTTGGACTAATGCCATTCTCCAGTGACATGCGGCGAGTGCGACGCTGTGGGCTCTTGCTGAATGAAGCTAGGACAGCCACTGATGTTTGTTCATTAGTGACAGTTTTCATGCGTCCACATTTTGGCAAATCCAACACTGAACCAGTTTCACGAAACTTAGCAAGCAGTTTCCTAACTGTAGCATGGGAGATGGGTGGTCTYGTAGGGTGTCTTGCATTGAAATCTGCTGCAATGACCCGGTTACTGCGTTCACCAGATATCAACACAATTCTGATCCGCTCATCACGTGTTAACCTCTTCGACATGTCAATGGCTGTGAACAAAGAGAAACTTGTAAATAACTCATGAAAGAATAAAGTTACGTTAAAACCAAGCACACCATTGTTTTTCTTCTAAAATTCCCAATAAGTTTGATGTGTCACATGACCCTCTTCCTATTGAAGGGTCATGTGACACAAAAGTGGGATCCAAGATGGCCGACTTCCAAATGGCCACCATAGTCACCACCCATCTTGAAAAGTTTGCCCCCTCACATATACTAATGTGCCACAAACAGGACGTTAATATCACCAACCATTCCCATTTTATTAAGGTGTATCCATATAAATGGCCCACCCTGTACATGTGGAAATGCTCTTACCTTCAACATTAAACATTGTTGAGATTTCATCTGTGAATATTTTACAATGCAACTCCATGACCGCAAGATCTGTCTTTCAACACAGATATTAAAATAATGAGAAGGTACCGACTACATCAACTAGGGTTAACTGATTAGTAATTGTTGCCAGCTAAAATGATCAGCATAGTAATTATCACGTAAAAGTCTCTCACGTATTTGCTTATTTAAATCTAAATGGCAACTTTTTGCCAGACAGTGTATAAAGGAGAGGACTGGGAATCCCTGGAAAAAGTGCGCCTGCCACTTACCCTCAACTTGAGCCAGTGCAATTTGGAGCTTGGAAAATACCAAGAAGTGGTCAAACTCAACAGCCAACTACTAAAATATCAACCAGGTGAATTCACACTCACAGCTAAACCTCTGACATGTACTCACTTTCAGACTAGCTGCAGTACAAGTCAAATAAAGCAAATGAGTAAGAAGGCAACAATGTACATAGACCTCTTTGTGAATTACAAGATAAAGCTCTGCCCCTCTGACGCACATCATGCCTAGAGTGATGCAATAGTGCTTCTGAGAGAAGGGGTATGTACTATATTGAGACATGTCATTCAAGGTATCAGAGAACTGGAGTTACAGTCAGAATTTAATCTTATTTTCAGAGGCAATATAATGTAAACATCAATTTTTGTTGTCTTAATTTAATGTTTCATTTTTCAGTTCTTCTATCAAAGGAAGTTTAAATCATTGTTATACTGAATATTGGTACCAGGTGCCCTATGGTATGAGTAGAAAATTTTGCCTGAATAATGTATTTTTCATGAATAAAACTTTGGTGTTCTTTTTAATCACTCTCCTATTTGTCTCATTCTCTTTGTTCCTCTCAAAGACAACCTAAAAGCCATCTATCAGCGTGCTCGTGCCTATTCAGCCCTGTATAATGAAGACAAAGCCAGACAGGATTTCTTCAGAGCAGAGCGCCTTGACCCCAAGCTCAAGCCCATCGCCAATCAAGAACTAAAAAAGCTAGGTGAAAATCTCCGGGCTAAGCATGTAAGTGAGAACAAGAATTACTGGACCAGCAGCCAAGAGAAGTGGGAACAGAAGTCCCAGGCCAAGAAAGGAAAGAAGGAGCTGAAATTGGCTGATAAGAAAAAAGCCACGAACAAGAGCTACGAGGAAAAACAAGAAATGAAGATAGGTATCTCTAGCAAAGGACAGAATAACTCACTCAGCCATACAGAAAATGAAGCAGACCAAAATATGAAGACAAACATCTTGAATGAAGAGCACACAAGCTTTATGCCTTTTAAAGAGGGGCCTGTTGAGCCTGTAGATAAATATTAAGAATACTGACGCACAGAAAAGGTTGGGAAAGAAAATATATAAGGTTGAATACAATTAGTTATTAAGGAAGACTCACAAAACTACCACAAAAGGGTGTTTAAAAAAGCTGTTGAAAACACAGGGGCTACAAACACTCAACAAATGGCACTGATGAACACAGATATTTGAGCTATGTGTGATCTATAACAGTGTTACGGTTTTATGTAACACTTTGATAGATCTGAGTGCTGTGAAACCGGGAAAGACAAATGAAACAGCAACAACAAAAAAAAAAATCTTAAATATTGTAGGTCCTACCACAGTTGTAAAAATGTGTCCAGAAATTCTAACATACCTTCATTTAAAAAATTAAAACCTGCATGTTCAAAAATTCATTTATTGACACAGACTTAAGGCATGTAAGAAGACACAGAAGTCATTATGTACAAGAAATACAAGTTTATTTCACTGTAATCAATTTGTAGAAAGCAGCCAGTAATCTATTCACGTTTTAAAAGTTTTTTTTTCTTTTTATTCTTTTCTTTTTTCACAAACTGTATTATATAAATTAATTAAAATGGACAGAGAATAAATGATGTTTGTATGTTTTTTTTTTTTTTTTCATTTGAAGGGATTGAGCATAAACAGACTGAAGAAAACTGACAGTGGAGTTATGAGGTTAACATACCTGCATGAGACAATATCGGATTGATGTAATTAATTCCACAAATTCAGATTAAAACAATGTCCTGAATTTTTAAAGCAAAACAAAACCGGTTTTGCAAACCAACAGGTCTATATCTTAACCAAAAAAAGCATCTTCATTAGTGTAGATAAAAATGGCAAGGCCAGTCTTAGCAATGGCATGTAAAACCACGCATCAACATGAATCTGCACGACAAATTCGAGATGTTCCATGTAGCAAATCAAATTAAATGAATATAATTGAAAGAAAATGGGTTTATGTTAAAATCATACTAAATAAATCAGACAAAAAATATGTACAGTAAATTCAACAATGCATAGCAAGATTATGAAATCAAGTTTTTGCTACTATGCCAGGTCTGACAACTTTAATATCTGTGTGTGCATGGTGTTCCCAGTGCCAGAATGCTGCAGTATATTATATGATTTATAAATTTACCTTTCATACGTCTGCTTTTCTTGTATATGCCACATGGCATATGAATCACAAGACTTTTATCTTTAAGTCTTAATGTGATAAAAAGGTATCCCAGCTGGATGCAGCAATTGTTAATTAAAGCAGTTGCTAGTGGTTTTGGGCAAGGACGTGCACACTCTTCGTTGTCTCCTCACATTATACTCCACACTATGTGCATATCCTTTATTATGAATGACAAGCTGCTTTTCCAGAGAGCAACTGGCAGCAGCAGGTCTTAAAGAACAATCCCCTTAGCAACTTTATTAAAACAATTAATGTACTGTATGTCCATGTCAAATGCAAATCTTCCTGTTTATGAAGCGGCTTGAGTGCAGCAAAGTGGGATTCAAAGTTATATACATACTCTGTAAGCCAGGCTTTAGGGTTATGTTTGTCCAAGGACGGGTAATGAAATTTTGTCACATGAAGCAGTAACGTTATAGAAATTATTCACTCTCTGTTCTCCTGTCTCCCTTTCAGTAGCAAACTCTACAGTACTGTTCTAAAAAATAAAAAAACCCAGAAAGTTTGTTTCTTTCAACGGTCATCTCTTTACAGTATTTCACCATGGCAACCTTTCAGCAACTTCCTCCTCACAGAAATCTGTTAAATTGTTAAAAGCTATTAAATAAGGAAGGCCCTTATCAGCGGGGCCTATCTATGGCCTTACGCATATAAAATTATCCTGTATTATGCACTCCAGATGCAGTATCCACAAGCAAAACTGGGATATTTTAAGTGCTGCTAAAAGTCCATATGTGAGATTTTTTTCTTGAAATGAATTCACACAACATTGCTGAGGGTAAATTTTTAACAAATACTGTATTACATTGTTAAGCTAATCATAAAAATACAGTAAGGGTTATCCTCTGCTTGTTGTTCCCAAATTGTGGGAATTAGATTGTGTTAAAATACTCATTTACAGGTAAATAACAATTCACTTGTCTTAAATTATTAATATTCTGTTTAAACGCATTTCTTTTTTTCTATAATTTAATTTTAAAAATTCAACTCATATATTCTAGATTTATTACATGTAAAAATCTTTCAAGCCGTATTAGACGATTGTGACAAGTATTTTGGACCAAGTAAATACATTTCCAGAATTTTTTAAAATTAAAATGCATTTTTTATTGATCTTAAGTAAATATAATATACCGGATTTTTTTAAAAAAAAATTATTTCACAAGCCATAAGCTGTAATGATCAAAAAGTAAACAATAAAAGGCTTGAAATATTTTACATGTAATGAATATAGAATATATGAGAATTCCACTTTTAAATTAAATTACAAAAGAACATTGACTTTTTCACAATATTAACATTTTTTGATAGGAATTATATTAGCTCTTTTTGAAAAAATCAGACTACTGGAGCTAAGGTGTAGAAGTTCCTTCTGTGCCAGTGGCTCATAAAAAAAAGGATACACTGCTACTCCTCAACATTAGCAAAATGTAATTTCGTACTAAAACTATGGTCAAGTGTGCAATGAATGTATATGACCAATGAATGTATGAGTAGGCAACATGACATCATTTCATTCTATTGTGAGGTTTTGAAGCTTTTTTGGTCAGTTGCCAACTTTGAGTTTGTGCAAATTTAAAGCTGGTCTGCACAGTAGAGACCTTGAATCCACAGCATTGGGAATAGATATGGCTTGGTGGACAGTGCATCTGCCTCTCGCCCGCTACTTACTTCTACTTGCCATTAGCATACCCACTGAGAGCTTTCCCTGAAGCGCAACATACAATGGCACACATTTCTATGTGGTAAGTACGGTATTGCCAATTAATGAATATCTAAAATGCAAACTGTAGTAATATAATTTGCGTTTAAAATCTATATTTTACTACTGCAAGCTTTGAAAGCCTGAGTGAACAATTATTTCATGTTAATTAAAGTAAAGCACAAATAAATATACTGACAAACAGTGATCATCATTTACACTCAACACAGTTGGTTTGTGAGTGAATTTATTATTATTTTGTTGTTGTTGTTGTTGAGAAAACCTGTTACTGGTTATAATTTTCATCTTGCGCCGACACATACAATAAGTTACCAATCTGAAAGGAATTTATTTATATATATATATATATATATAAAAATAGCAAAATTATCTGCCAACCAAACAATATTAGTCCAAGCTTGAAATGAGTAAACATGATCAACACAAATAGGTTATTAAACATTAACAACCTTTATAATGTTATTTTTGGTTTATTGCAATCTTATAGTAAAAATAAAAGTTAAATTTAGCTGTTAAATACCTCATTTTCTATCAATTATTACTGCCACCCTTTCAATGCAGTGGAGGGGAAAGGGGCTCAGCTGGAGTTATCAGAACACAGGTGGTATTTAATATTGAATTTATAAACCTATATGGGAAAATGCCATAGCTTCCACTTGTTCCAGACATCAGATGTTATCCATGACCTGGACAGCTTGCATACATGGATGTGTGTTCAATTTTAGTGTTATGTAAACAAGAAATAAACAGAAAATAGTGACCAGTTTAAATAAAGGAAACACAAAGTACCTGGAACTGGAATATAAGTTACACTCTTCTTTGTGTGTGGTTGATGGTGAGGTCATTGTGCTGTACTAGAGACGCCATAGACACCTGCTGCTACTACAAGTAGCTTGTTAACACAGTGTACCGATCAGGTGTTGGCCTTGAACCACAAGAATTTTGTTGAGCTTCAGCTGGAAATGTGTCCACAAAATTGTGTCCTTGTGTTTTTCTGCCTCGGTTGTTCTGGACCCAGTCCAAGTTTAGGGGAGGAATGTACAATCTAGAAAGTACAAAAGAAGAAATATATTTTAAAAATGTATGTAGGCTGATACCTTTAAACCATTACCACCCATTTTCAATTTTTATAACATACTAAATTTGACATTCTTTTATTATTATTCTCACCAAAATGCCTTTATACAGTATTGATGTGTGTGTGTATATGCATATTATGTGGCTGTGTTGAATTCTGAAAACAGACAGTATGAACTAACTTTTTTTAATAGGGTTAAGGTCAGGACTCATGTTAAATTGACTCTTCATGCTCCCAGAACCCAGTCTTTCACAATTTGAGTCCAGTGAATTTGTCAGTGTCATCCAGTAATATGCGTTTCCATCGGGAAGAAAAATGTATTGGTGGGATGAACGGGTCATTCAGTCCATTCAGCTGACTCCATTTCATATTGATAGCTTTTATTTCACTTACAACTGGGGATTTTTTTTATGGCCACATGGCACTTTTTTACAGCCAATTATGTCACATAATTATCTGTGATTTCTACTGTTTTTTTTTTTTTATTATTATTTTTTTATTTTTTATGATGCAACTTTGCCAACATGATCACGGTCATGGACCACCAGTCTTCTGTAAGATTCGTGGTTGATCGCTATCCTTACAAGTTTAATATTATTTTGGATGGTTAATCCTTGATGCAGACCAATAATTAGATTTTTCTGAAATGCGGTAAAATCTTTTCCACTACAATGGAATATGCCTTCTGACAGGCAAACTTTATTAAAGGTAAACTTTATTAATCTTATGATGGGGACACCTAATGACGTGTTGTCTGTTCTAAGACATAGTTGTTGGAGAAATGAGCAGCTGTCTGGAGTGGAGACCCCGAAATAGGGAAAACTGCCTCCTCGGCTTGTCTTAGGCAGCCTCATCTGACCTCAACTGCCCGCTACTGCTGTCTATGACACCCTCACCTTGACTGACCCAGATAACACTCAGCCTACTCCCCGTCACAAATGTTGGATAAAATGTTACGCATAAACAAGCGCATCATCAAGGAATCAACCAGCCCCTGGACCAGGCCAGTCGTCATCATACTCAAACTTTGAAATGACTTCTGCTGGTTAAACCAGATCTCACAGTTTGATGCTGCCCCAAGTGATGACCTCATTGAGAGTCTGGGGAAAGCCAGCTTTATCTTCATGGTAGACTAAACCAAAGGGGTACTCGCAAGTGGCAATCACACCAGAGGCAAAAGACTGCTTTTAGCACCGAGCAAGGCCACTGGCAGTACAGGGTTCCCTCCTTTTGCGCTACAGAGCACACCAGAAACATTTCAGCAACTGATGGACATTGTGATCCCGCAGCTTTGTCAGGAAAAATGGGAGCCAGAGCCAAACCTATGGCAAAACCTATGTCCACCTATGTCCAAAAGAGGGTCCGGGGACAGCCTGGTCAGTCGGGGGAGCTCCTTTACTGCCTTTACTCTCGCTTACCCCTCAGTCATTTCCTTTGTGTGGGTCTCTCCCGATCAATTGTGTGCATGGACGTACCAGCATCACCATCGAAGACCAACAAGGAAAACAAGCAGTCATAACAACTGGAGGGGGGGGATAGGGTGGGTAATGCTTAACCCACCTGTTTGTCTTTTACAAGGCAGAGAATGGCTGGGGCTGGGCACAAAAGTTGGATGAGAGAAGAAGAAGAAAAAAGTTGCCCATGCCCTGCCGACAGTGACAGAAAGAACATATGCCCTGTCATGTGTGAAGGTGAGCTGTGAACTCTTGCCCTATTGATCCTCTTTCTTGTAAAAAGTACATGTGCTTAAAGCACTGCTGGGGACAAGTGTGCAAAATAGAGGGAGAGCCTGAGGATAGTGGTCAACTCTGATACTTCCACATCATACTTCTTGGTCCGAGCGGGGAGCTCTATACTATCACACCTAAAGGAGAGAAGAGCCCCACAACCTCCTGATCATACCTCAGGGCAAAATCAACACCATGATGCACCTGGCACACACATCTTCTAAGAGGTCACCAGAAATTTATTTGTAAGCACTTTTAACAACTGTCATTGTTGCAAAGCAGAAACACCTTTGAAAAGATCCGCCTATCCCTCTACCCATCAAAGGTTGAGCAGTTCTAGCAGATCTGTATGGATTTAATTGGCCTGCTGCCCACGTCAGCGCAAGTACACAAATATATCTTGGTGAAAGTGCAACATGGTTCCCAGAAGCCATTCCACTCCAAAAAAAACACACGGAGCTTAAGCTGCTCTTCCATCCTATGGTACTGCCAGAGGAGCTACTCATCAATCAATGTACTCATATCAGAATTAATGTCTGATGGGTGCCAGCTGTTGCAGGTGAAACAACTCTGAACCTTGTGTGTACTGTCGAAAAACTGATTGCCTGGTGGGCAATTTAACTAGACTCTCAAGAGGAAGTTACAGGGAGTGGCAGACAATCGCAGCCAAATGCAATGCCAAATGCAATGCCAAATGCATTGACTACTGTAGCTTTACATTGTTCAAGCTACTGTTTGGAAAAAGATCGCAAGGGCTGCTCAATATAGACAAAGAGGCCTTGGGAGCAGGTTGAGTATGTACAAGACATGCAGGCTACAATCCATGAAATGCTCCTCACAGTTAAAGTACACATGGAAAAGGCGCAGGTAGAACAACGCAAAGCCTATGACAGTTTCAGCCCATCGACTGAGAGCTCCTTCTTGTGCCAAGTGCTAACTGTAAGTTCCTACCCCGGTGACAAGGACCCTTCAACCTCACAGAGCGAGTGGGGCCAGTGAACTACCAACTGCAACAGCTAGCTAAGTGAAAAGCATCTGAATTATATCACAATAATATTTGAAAAAGGTGGACTGAACCATTACCCTGCATCTCAGCTCTTGCCACACACACACACACTCTTGAAAAACAGGGCCATGGGCAGGTGCAGTGGGGAGAGGGTCTATCTCCATCACAGAACCGAGCTGAATGAGCTCATCAACCAATACCAAGATGTGTCTCTACTACATATGCTACATATAAACAACCAACAACCAGCCTAGTTGTCATCATGTAAAATTTTGCAATGGCTTCCATCGTTTGAACCAGATCTCAAAGTCTGATGCATACCTGCTACCCTGAGTGACGACCTCGTTTAACATTTGGGGAAAGCATTAACCTCCATGTGTACTCCAAGCATGTGACCTGCATGGCCTCCGTGATCTAGTACTTTCGTCCCTATGCCCCCACTTACTTAGATTATATATATATATATGTATGTATGATATATATAGATGTTAACACAGTCTCTCTTGGAAATGGAAAAAAAAAATGCAAAATATTTTCAGCAAACATTGATGCATAGTTACCTCTTGTGCCATAAATTGAACAAAAATAAAAAATAAAAACATTATTATAGCACTGTGCAAAAGTTTGGACACCGTAAGACCGTAATCAGCTCATTGGATCTGATGCATGGCAACAGCTGTCAATAGTAAATGCCAAATTCAAATTTACAAATATTTAGACTCTTCAAACCTTGTGCACGCACTTGCAGACACTCAACAACCATGGGTTCCTCTAAGCAGCTGTGTAAGAAAATGAAAGTTATTGATGCCCACAATGCAGGAGAAGGCTACAAGAAGATAGCAAAGCATTGACAGCTTGCAGTTTCCACAGTGAGAAATGTAAAGAGATGTAAGAAATGTAAGAGATGGCAGTTCAGGGGAACTGTGGAGGTCAAGATGAGATCTAGAAGACCAAGAAAGTGGAGAGAACTGCTCGTATGCTGGTCAGAAAGACAAATCGAAACTCCCCAAAAAACTTGCAGGAAGATTTAGCAGATTCAGGAGTGGCCACTCTTCTGCAAGAAGAATGGCTCAGAATCCATCTGGCCACTGTGCAGGACTTGTACCTGTCATTCCCAAGACGAATTGATACTGTATTGGCTGCAAAAGGAGGCCCTACACCATACTAATGAATTATTGTGGTCTAAAACCAGGCTTTTCAGTTTCATCGTCCAACCCCTATATACACACACAAAATGTATATTATAAGACAGAGGAATTGCCAATAAGCATGTGGGAACGTAAGCCATATTTCAACAGCCCACTAACCTGTGAGCCACCTCACTGGCCTGGTTTAGATGGGAAGACATTCCTCAACTGCTCAATCACCTGTTGTAGCTGTAACACTGTGTCCTGCTCCATCTCCAGTTCTTCACCTGTAGAGCACTGACCTTCAGATTGCAACTAAACACCATCTTGATTATTTTTATACCACTTGGTATACAAACCTTGGTATACATCACCAAGGTCTAACACAATTAGAAAGAAAAATACATTGGAATATATTGCCTGTTTCCTGTTTCAAATAGACTAACCTGTAGCCTCAGTGTCTGTGGTCTCTTTGCTTAGTGGCTCCTCCTGATGCAACACTGATGCAGGTGACGACAGAGAGGAGGGAGCTGACCCATTCGCCTCCGAGTCATCTTTTGGCTAGTAACCATGAAAAAGAGAAGATGGATAAATTAAGAAAACCAAATAAGGCCAAAACCATAGGAAAATTGTAATATCGTCACATTATACAAGTGCAAATCAATAAATTAGAATATCATCGAAAAGTTTATTTATTTCAGTAATTCGATAATATATATATATATAGATTCATTACACACTGACCCATATATTTCAAGTGTTTATTTCTTTTATTTTGATGATTATGGCTTACAGCTAATGAAAACCCAAAATTTAGTATATCAGAAAATTTTAATATTGTGGAATTAGAATTAGAAAATTTGAATTCTGTTCAATATTGGCCACTTGTGGTGTCACACTCTAATCAGTTAATTAACCCAAATCACCTAAGGTTTTCAGCAAAGGTTACCTGAGCCTTGAAATGTTCTCTCAGCCTGGTTCAGTAGACTGGCTATTCACAGAGTGCTGTATTCAAGCACATTAATGGAAAGTTAAATGGAAGGTAAATAGAATTTGGAGGAGATTCACAAGGAGAGGACTGCAGCTGGTTTTAGTGCTTTTTAGAGCCACCACGCACAGACGTCTCCAGGTCATGGGCTACAGCTGTTGCATTCCTTGTGTAAAGCCACTATTGAACCTGAGACAACTTCAAAGGTGTGTTACCTGGGCTGAGGATAAAAATCACTGGACTGTTGCTCAGTGGGCCAAAGTCCTCTTTTCAGATGAAAGTAAATTTAGCATTTCATTTGGAAATAAAGGTCCCAGAGTCTGGAGGAAGAGAGGTGAGGCACAGAATCCAAGTTGCTTGAGGTCCGGTGTAGAGAACTGAGTACTGCACATGCCATACATTTCTGAGATTTTGAATTTGAATTTTCTTAGATGCAGAATTTTGGGTTTTCATTAGCTGTAAGCCATGATCATCAAAATTTAAAGAAATAATCAGTCTTTGTGTAATGAATATATATATATATGTGTGTGTGTGTGTGCGTGTGTGTTTCACTTTTTTAATTGAATTACTGTAATAAATCAACCTTTTCGATGATAGACTAATTTATTGATATCCATTCATTTAGGCACACTGGTAAGGTCTAATCAAAAGTAAACTAAATACTTTTTTTTTTTTTTTACAGTACATGGCAATTATAACATTTAGGTAACAGCTGTGTGAATGAAGTTTAAATTGTATTTATATGTTTTTTAACAACAGACATCAGCATAAAAAACTTGTGTATCACACACAAAAAAAACAACCTGGATGCATATACATATATAGTGTGTATATATACAGTAGCTGCAGTGGAAAGCAGGAAGCAATCTATAATTATCTGTATAATAATCTGTCTATATTTTTAGTCTAAACAGCTGATTTCCCTATCAGCTTTACATTGGTTTTCTTTACCTCAATTATGTCAGAACCCAGCAGGAATTCATTTTGTAAAACAGTTGTGGCAACAAAAATTTGGCAACCTTACAGATGTTGTGATATTCCTGATATTACAACGTTTTTGCAAGATAGAATTACTCTGACAAAATTACACTGGACCAAATTTGACTACATGGGATTGCACTAAATTAATGCAATCCCATGATTTCAAGAGCTAGTGCTGGTGTGCTGGATATCAGCACGTGTAACATGGTTAAAAAGAAAATTTAATTTAAAGAGTAAAGAAACTTGTGTGAATTTCATAAAATAAGGGGTTGGGGTATTTGTGTTGGTGTATGCTCCCCTCCGGTGGCTGTTAATGGTACTGCAGATGTAGTATTTTGTCCCTGTTCTCTTTCCGTACCTCAGCAGATCTGAGTATCACCGCTGTGGGTATGTGTGTTTTCTCATGCTCTGACTCATTAACGTATTAATTGTGAAAATAATATGTTTAATGTGAGTCTTTTCGATGCAATTGACTGATTTTATGTTTTTGAATGTGTATACAATGCATTTAACACTTTGACAAAGTTGTTGAGGCCATTATAAATATATTGAAACACAAATGGTAACGAGTGCATTTCACGTGGTCATTGTGTCAGTCTTAAAATCTCAGATAATTAATGGAAATATGAGTTGAGTGAAAGTGCAATTTCTGTTCTTCTAGTCATGTGTATATCTGCAGTTTATTGTCTCCAGCCAACCTGTTTTGTACCCCTTTCTCTGTCRAAAGGTATGTTGCTTTCATGTTTATAATAATGTAAATGTTAACAAAGGCTGTTTAAAAATTAATTAAGTTATCTCAATGTTGCCTATAGGTTACTGTCTAGTTTACTACACTGTTACTATTTACAAATGTACTGTTATAGATTTCATATTGTATCCTACTGTTGCATTCAGTGGGAGCAGATCTGAGTATCAYCGCTGTGGTCATGTGTATATCTGCAGTTTATTGTCTCCAGCCAACCTGTTTTGTACCCCTTTCTCTGTCRAAAGATTTGAGTTTCGCTGCTGTGGATAAAGAGAAGTTAAACAAATCCTGTGTGTGAGCGTGACCTTCCACATCCGTAACACTGGTGCCGTGACTTCTTTGGATTCTTGGATCAGCTTGACGCAGATCGACTGTGGTTGCTGTGTGTGTGTGAAGTTTACCGGTGGACCAAGTCTTCATTACAGTGTGCAGGTCAAGTTCGTCAGTGGTCAAGTCTTAGGTACTACGGATGAGGACAGTATATACATACTCACACGAAGTGATTCAGACAATACATTCGTTTCTCGCATTTACACAACGCATGGACATATGGAACATAGTTTTGACTATCATCACGTTTAAGATTTAGTTTCATATAGTAAAAGAACTTATAGCTAGTATTAAAATTATTTATCTTTTGTTTTTTTTATTTTTACATTATTTCTCATGCACATTTTTGTGATCACATAATGGCTGAAAAACATGAGTGTGATGGTGACTTTGATGTAACACGTTATGGTAACATGGGTTTCCCCAGAGGACGGGGTACATGGTTRTTTGATAGCCCAGAAGGTGGTATTTTTAGTGATGATTGCCGGGGAGTTGGACGACCACAGGTAAACAATGACGACGGTAGGGGTATTGGGATAAGTCAGTCCCTGGGCGGTACTCCTGTTGGACGGGTTCCTGGTGAGGGTCCATACACCTCGACACCTGGAGTTGATAGAGTTGCATTTGATCACCTCACAGACATGGTGGGGCAGTTAGGTTCACATATTGGTGAGTCAATAGTTGCGAAACTAGTTTCTGCTGGCGTAGTCAACGTAAATGCTGAGTGCCAAACCAATTCACCCAGTCACACTCAGTCCCCAACATGCACAGAACAATGTGCACATACATTAATGACACCACAAGTAACAGTTCACATGAAGTCAGAGAATGATACATTTAGGGGTGATGGCTCTGATAAATATGGCATTGACGAGTGGGTAGACAGGACAAAAGCCTGCTTAAGAAAACAAATGTGCCCCATTCAAGAACAATCCGAGGAGATAATGAGTAGACTCACTGGAAAGGCAAAGGACGTTGTTAAAGTTAGCCTGCGCAGTGATGCCACGCTCAACGTCAGACAGAATCCTGAGTTAATCTATGGGATCCTCATGCAATACTTCAGTGAAGCACCGTCCTGCCTACCACTCGCAGATTTTTATGCCACTATCCCCAGAGCTAAAGAGAATCCTGTAGACTACTGGATCCGACTGAACAAAGCAGCCGATCTAGCAGATGAAGGACTACGAAGACAAGGCAAGCGTTTGGATAACATAGTAGAGGAGGCAACAAGAATGTTTATTAAATTCTGTCCTGACCCCAGTTTAGCAAACATATTTAGATGCAAGCCTATTCAAGAATGGAGTGCGAAAGAAATACAGAGTAGAATTGATGACTACCAGAGGGAATTCAGGAGCTGGGGAAATGCCGGTGTGAACTTACGGAGCCACTCAACTACAGTGTTCGGCAGCGAATCTGATCGGAATGATGGTCCCAAGGCAGGGTTACCAGCTTTTCCGGTGCAATCATTCTGCACCTTACCCAGCGCTCAAGTATGCCACCAGCCAGAGCCTACATCAGTACCCAGTCAGGGACAGCATCAGCCTTCCTCCTGCCCATCTCCAATGATGTCTCARAACAYACAACAGGCTGACRGTCAGGTGCTAACTCGTATGATGGAAAKGATGGAACAGCTGATGAATAGGGTGCAATCGCATGATGTTTCCAGTCCCAGACGTGATTCTAGACAACGACGCAACTTTGTCAGAAGTGCATGTCGGGTCTGTAACGACAACAAACATACCACGGTGACACATTGCATGACAGACAGATTGTGTTTTGCATGCTTCTCCCCYGGGCACACGAAAAAGGAATGTCCTAAACAACCCTCTGCCCAGTCACAACATGAGGGAAACTAACAGACCCGTATTTGGAGGGAGGAAGTGCGGGTCATCTTTATTGTAACTCCCAAGGTGTTGTTGATTGTGAAAATGCTTATCGGTCRGCCAAASTAAACTGTGATCAATCAGAATTGATTTTTCAGAACACACACATTGTGGGTGGACGAGACAGCCTTTTCTMCAYGCCAGTGAAGATTGGAGAAATAGTCACGCTAAATGCAATGTTAGATAGCGGTTCGATGGCCTGTACTATAAATGAATCTGCTGAAATGACTCTGAGGTCAGCTGGGGCCGTGAGTGAATGTGATAAGTTTGTTACTGATGTCACCCTGGTAGGCTGTGGAGGGCTGCGTGTGAAACCAAGATCATCATTCAATCTTGCCATGGAAGTGTATGGTATAAAGATGATTGTACCAACATTAGTAGTTCCCGGACAACATGACGAGCTGATACTTGGGACTAATGTTATTAAACACATTCTCAGATATTTCAAAATGAGTGAGGGATTTTGGCAAGCRRTATCTAAACCAACATCTTTAAACCCTGAGTGTGAAAGCTTCTTGTCAATGCTTGCGGGATTGAACCGTTGGAGAGGWGAGGAGATTCCTGACAAGATAGGGGCAGTAAGATGCAACTCAGCTGTCCATCTAGAGCCAAATCGTGAGTACTTAGTTTGGGGGAAGTTGTCCAAATCTGCTGTTGTCTCTCCTGGAAGTGCAGTCATGATTGAGCCTACATCATCTCACTCTGCTCCCAGAGGTGTTATGGTGGCTAGACTGATCACATCTTTATGGGGAGATGGATGGGTCCCCTTGAAGCTTATCAACACATCAGGCAGGCCTGTGTTATTAAAAAGGAATGCAAAAATTGCAGATGTCTATCCATGCATTGCACTTGAAGATTTTGATCACACTAATATTGCTAGTCCTTTGCTGGTAAATTGCTCAGTAAGGTTGCCGGATGAAGCAGCTGATGCATCACCTGTGAGCGAGCGGCTTAAGTCAGTTGGTCTGCACTGTCTTGACATTGATTCATGTGACATCTCAGATGCATGTAAGCAGCGGTTGGTAAACCTGATTCTGGGCTATAAGGATGTGTTTTCAAGTAGCCATCTTGATTGCGGGGAAGCAAAGGGCTTCGTACACAGGATACACCTCTCAGACACCAGACCATTCAGGCTTCCATTCAGACGAGTAGCACCTAGTCAGTATCAAAGACTGCGGCAGGTGTTGACCGAAATGGAGGAGAAAGAGATAATTAGGCGATCTACCAGTGAGTACGCCTCTCCTCTTGTGTTGGTCTGGAAGAAAAATGGGGATTTGCGTGTATGTACAGACTTCCGCTGGCTGAACAGGAGAACACTGAAGGACGCGCACCCTCTTCCGCATCAAGCGGATTGTTTAGCAGCACTGGGCGGAAATGCTTTATTTAGCACAATGGATCTGACGTCCGGATTTTATAACATGCCGCTACATGAAGATGACCGCAAGTTCACAGCTTTTACGACACCCATGGGTCTATTTGAGTACAATCGTCTGCCACAGGGTCTCTGCAACAGTCCTGGTAGCTTTATGCGTATGATGACTAGCATATTTGGAGATGAAAACTTTCTCAGTCTCCTGTGTTATCTGGATGACTTAATTGTCTTTGGTCCAGATGAAACTACTGCTCTCGATCGCTTAGAAATGGTGTTCGGCAGACTCCGTGCATACAATCTCAAGCTGGCTCCAAAAAAATGTCACTTGATGAAGAAATCGNTTCCAGAAGAGAAAGGGCAAAGGAATCTATAATTGTCATTCGATATCTGAAGCACTGGGAGAAACTTGTTGTCAGAAATGGTGTGTTGTACCGAATGTCATGTGACCAACTGTCGAGGATCAAACGTCATCAGTATGTTGTTCCAGAGTCTCTAGTAAATGTGATTCTAAAAGGAATTCATGATGACTGTGGCCATCAAGGTCAGTCCCATACTATTAGCCTTGCAAGGCAGYGGTTCTTTTGGATGAACATGGATCGCACTGTAAGGGACTATGTGCATAGATGCTACCGCTGCACTGTAAGCAAAACTATGGAKCCTTCTGGGAGAGCCCCCTTGGAAAACATCTCAACAAGTAGACCATTAGAGCTTGTCTGCAWAGACTTCTGGTCAGCAGAAGACTCTAATAACAAGTCTGTTGATGTCTTGGTAGTGACTGACCATTTCACAAGACTGGCACAAGCTTTTGTGTGTAGGGACCAGTCCGCCAAACAAGTTGCCAGGGTCTTATGGGACAGGTACTTTTGTGTTTATGGCCTTCCAGAACGCATTCATAGTGACCAAGGRCCATGTTTTGAAAGCAAGTTGATTCGGGAGCTTCTGACGGTTTCTGGGGTGAACAAGTCACGTACAACACCATATCACCCGATGGGTAATGGGAGCGTGGAACGCTTTAACAGAACCCTTGGAAATATGATCYGTGTTTTGTCACCAGAAGTGAAAAGAGACTGGCCTAGACGTCTGCAGACACTGACATTTCTGTATAACTGCACTATACATGAAACGACGGGTTATGCCCCCTTTTATTTGATGTTTGGGCGTGTGCCTCGTCTGCCCATTGATGTTCTTTTTCGTTCAGTTTTAAATGATCCAGCTGTAACCAGCTGTGATAAGTTTGTGACTACTTTAGTCAAAGATCTGAGAGAAGCACAGCTTATTGCACAAAAACATGCGACAAAGGAACAGAAAAGGCATGCAGAGCTGTACAACCAAAGAGTGAAAGGACTGGATATCGAAATAGGCGATCAAGTTCTCTTGGCAAATAAAACTGAAAGGGGCAAAAGGAAAGTCGCTGACAGATGGGAGTCGACAGTTTACACTGTTGTGGATCGTAAACCAGACACTCATACTTACAGGATATGTAATCCATCTACTGGTCAGGTGAAGGTGGTTCATCGAAACCTGTTGATGTTAGTAAATTTCCTACCAGTGAATGTAGAGAGCTTCCTGTCTGATCAACTTT
>QMIH01000717.1:279557-295072 GCA_003987875.1 Clarias batrachus | reverse complement strand
ATATAAATGACCATATCATACAGTATTTGCAGAGGTTTAATAACTCGGATAAAACTAAATGCAAATAATTTGTGAACAAATTGTGTTAATGCTTTGGCTAAATAACATTAAGAAAGTTTTCGTGTGTTTTGGCTCTCCACTAGTTTTTCACATTATACCACTCTTTTTACAAAAAAGCAAACAGCTCAGCTTTACCTGATGGTTTGTGACCCACCATCTTCCTCTTGATGACATTGCAGAAGTTTCCTGGACTAAACTGCAGTGCTCTCTCATTTTTTCTCCAGACCTCTCTCTCTCTCTCTCGTGTGTTTTTATGTGTGTGTGTGTGTGTGTGTGTGTGTGTGTGTGTGTGTGTGTGTGTGTATGTATATGTATATATGTATTTTTTTGTACCGGTCACTTCGGGTATTCCGGTACCTCTAGTGTTACAAACAGAACTGTCTCCACCTTGTTTCAAAACAACCACCTTGATTATTCAGAATCTAAATTTTTTTAGATACCCAATTTAGCAAAACAGTACATTTCATCCAATATGTTATAACAAATTATTTACCTGTCTCAGTTCCTGGTTGAAGCTGATGTGTGATCACTGCACCAGAGCGAGTGCTAGGCTGACTGTCTCCACCATCATTTGAAAATAAATCTTAAACCTCATAAATGAGAAGACATAATATTCTGAAAGGTAAAAATTAGAACAATAATTACTACATTATGACAAATATTTTTAGAAACATCAAATTGATGAATCTGACTTTATGACTATATCCCCCGTCTCCTTGCTCCCATCATACCTATATAAAATGTGATATTTTGTGTCTGATAAAATACTCATGTAACTATACAATAAATAATAATGTCTTTTAGCATATAGTATTTTAAGTGATGACAGTATTGCTCTACATTTAATATTTATTTAGTTCTTTTTTTTCTATTTAAATTTTTCTTTTCCTTTTTGGAGAGAGAATACAATTGTAGGCAAGGACATTCACAACTTCTCTGCATCAAAATAAATAAATAAATAAGTAAATAAAATAAATAAGTAGTACTTAAATAATAAAATAAATAAAATTACATAATACACCCAAAATATATATCTTATCCATATATATATATATACATACATATATACACATACATACATACACATATACATATATACACATACATACACATGCAAAATAGTAATAATATACCTATACTCATGCATACACAAACGCATATAAAATAAAATTATAATAATAAGAAATACAAAAACAAATGAATAAATAAGTAAAATAAAACTTTAAAATACCAATTTGAACAAAAGAACAAAACAAAACAAAAACCCAGCCAAAATGTCACATCTGTACTGTATTTTCTTCCAATTAACAACTACATACATAACTAAACAGTTGTTACAATTCAGGAAAAATCTGGGCGTATTGGTTTAATGTAGTCCATCCATTTACTCCAAATCTGAAAAAAAATTTCCCATTTGAGTTCTCAATAAGAAGGACAGTTTTTCCATTACATATATATTATGTACGCTATCAATCCATTCCTCAACTGTGGGAGGCTCTGGTTTTAACCACTTTCTAGTGATTGCTTTTTTACTTGCTGTAAGAAGAATTAACATCAGTTTTCTATTCTTATTGTTTCCACCATCTGGAATGATGTTACCAAAATATAAAGATTCACATGTAAAATTGATCTCTATTTCAAAAACAGCTTSCAAATTCCTTTTAATCTCTTGCCAATATGGGGTTAGTTTTCGACAGGCCCAAAATATATGATGATGGTTAGCTTGGCTTTCCCCACACTCTCTCCAGCAGTCAGTACTATTTCCTTTGTGTATTTTCTGTATAGGGGTAATAAAGGACCGAATGACATTCTTCCAACCAAATTCTCTCCATATTGTTGAGCTAGTAGACTCCCATTGTGATTTGCAAATTTTCCCCCAATTAACCTCTGAAATATTTAGATTTCCTTCCTTATTCCATTTGTCTCTGATATATAATGTGTTCTCCTGTACTGTTTGCTGAAATCCATTGTATAACTTAGAACTTAWCTTATTGCATGGCTGAGCTTTCGACACTGACAAGATGACCTTTATTACTCCTGTCTCCACTATTTCCAATGCTTCTGATTTAATATTACATTCAACATAGTGTCTTACTTCAAGGTATCTATAGAAGTCACTCTGGTTGAGCCCATACTTTTCCCTTTAGTAATTCAAAGCTTTGAATTTTACCTTTGTTGAACAATGTATAATAGTTTGTGATACCTAGCCTAGCCCATCTTTTGAAACAGTCATCTATTCTATTCGGAGTGAAGTCCGTATCGTAGGCACACCATCTTAATAATCTTGTCGCATCTTCCAAATCGCCCATTTTCTTTATTTGGTGCMAGATTTTAAATAATAAATTAATCCATGGGTTTGTTTCCTCACTCATTCTAATTCTTAATTTAGTATCAGCAACCAGGGCAGGTARARGAAGATTATCCATCATTGCTCTCTCTATTTCGATCCATCTTGCTGAGTATATTGGACTACACCAACAAACWARTGKCCTTAGTTGAGTTGCATAATAATACTTCTGAAGGCATGGAAGGCCTAGCCCACCCTCTTCTTTCCTTAGTTGCAATGTTTTAAATCTAACTCTAAGTTTTTTACCCTGCCATAGAAATCAAGATATTAGCTTATGCCATTCTGTAAATTGTTGATTTGGTATTTCTATTGGAAGTGTTTGAAATAAATATAACAATTTTGGTAGGATTATCATCCGCACAGAATCAACTTTTGAACTTAAACTGTAAAGAGGGATAAGGTTCCAGCGGAGTAGATCAGATTTAATTTTTTTATGAAGGGAACTGTAATTTAAATCAAATAATTCAGAGTGATCACCCGAAATATTTACTCCTAAATAGTTAATTGACTTAGTATCCCATTTCAAATTAAACCTCTCTTTAATTTGTCTGGGTGGTTCATAATTAAATGTTAATACTTAGGTTTTTGTGACGTTAAGTTTATAACCAGATATGGCCTCATATCCTTCCAGAAAATTTAACAAAATAGGCAATGACTTTGTAGGTTGGGACATATCGATCAATATATCATCAGCAAAGAGAGCTATTTTATGTTCTCAAAATCCCGTGTCAATACCTTTAATTAAGTGGTTTTGTCTTATCCATTGGCTCAAAGGCTCAATGAACAGAGCAAAAAGTAATGGCGAGATGGGGCATCCTTGTCTTGTACCCCGTTCTAGATTAAAAGGATCTGATAAATCTCYGTTGATTTTAATTCTTGCATATGSCTTATTATATAGTGTCTCAATTATTTCTATAACCTTGTTATGAAATCCAAATTTTGCCATTACCTTGTATAGGAAATCCCATCTCACTGAGTCAAAGGCTTTTTCTGCATCTAGACTCAACAGAGCTGCTTTAACTCTATGATTAGAAATGTAGCTAAGTAAATGTAGAGTTCTTCTAATGTTGTCTGATGCTTGCCTTTGGCAGATAAAGCCTGTTTGGTCTAGGTTAATGAGGTCCRGAAGAATCTTTTCTAATCTCCGAGCCAAAATGGAGTTGAACAACTTATAATCAACATTTAGAACACTAATGGGGCAGTAGTTACTACATTCCATTCTATCTTTCCCCTCCTTTGGAATAACTGAAATGATCGCTTCTCTCCATGAAGGTAAAATTTCCCCTTTTTGTATTACCCAACTGAATGCCTTTAATAAAGTTGGAGCCAAGTGATCAAACAATTTTATCATTTTGATTCACACACATTGCATAAAAACTAACTTCTTTTTATTGTGTAAAGCTGCTTTGTGACAATGTCAATTGTTAAAAGCGCTATATAAATAAAATTGACTTGACTTGATCAAACATAGTTTTATACCATTCTGCAGAGTAGCCATCTGCTCCTGGGGATTTACCTGCCTTTAATCTTGTTACTGATATTTTCAACTCTTCCATTGTAATTTCGGCCAGTAGTGATTTGTTTTGTTCCTTTGTTACAGTGGGTAATTCTAATGATTTCAGAAAAGAATTTATTTTCCCCTCATTATCACTTTTAGGTTGTGAGTAAAGAACTTTATAAAATTTCTCAAAACTCTTTTGAATTTGCTCCGATTTACAAAGTATTTCCCCTGTCTGGGTATTTCTTATTTTATTAATCGTTCTATCTGCTGTTTCTTTTCTAAGTCTATACGATAACAGTTTTAATGACCTCCCTCCTACTTCATAGTACCTTTGTTTAAAGAACATGAGCTTCTTTTGTATTTCTGTAGAGTATATTTCATCTATTTCCTTAACTATTTTTTTAATGTCCTGTTTCACCTTTTGGTTCATTGAGGTTCTGTGTTCTTCCTGTAGTCTTTTTAATTTAATTTCAAGATCTTGTAGTTTCTGCCTTCTGAGTTTCTTCAAATTGGTTGTGAGTGCAATAATTTTAACTCTTACCACTGCTTTCAACGTACCCCAGAGTATTGATGGTGTCACCTCCCCATTATCATTTATGTCTAAATATGATTTAATCTCATTTTCCAAATTTAGTTTGATTTGAACATTATTCAAGATATCTGAGTTTAATCTCCATACCGTAGATCTAGGTTTTTTATCCAGGCCCATCGCCATGAAGATGGGACTGTGGTCCGAGTTATCCATCGTACCCAGTTCACAATGTTCAATCAGATGCAGATCTTTTTTTAAAAACAAAAACGTAGTCTATTCTAGAGTATGTCATATGGGGATAGGAGTAGTATGTATAATCCCTGACTTTAGGATTTAGTTCTCTCCACACAACTATAATTCCTATTTCTTTTAACAAGCCATCTATTTTTTTAATTAGTGACTTTGGTTCCCTGATATTTTTAGAACTGTCTAACGTGGGGTTTAAACGTATGTTAAAGTCCCCTCCACACACCAGAATTCCTTGAGCTTTAGTAACTGTTAAATCAAATACATCACCTCTATTTTGCCTGTTATCATTATAAATCTCCCTTCTTTATCCTTTATCTCAGATATATGCTCGTAGTTCACCTTTTGGGTTATAAGTATGGCCACACCTCTTTTATGTGTAGATTTGTAAGATGAAAAGTATACATTTTTGAACCCCATTTTGTTTAGTTTTACATGTTCTTTATCATTTAGGTGGGTTTCTTATAAAAACACAACCTCTGCTCCTGCCTTCTTTAGTTTGGATAGAATTTTCCCTCTCTTAACTGGACTAGTTACGCCATTAACATTAAATGAGGCAATTTTGATGTTTTACAATTAAATTATAGATTGATTTTAACATATGTAACATTGCACATAGCTTCCCATTGAACAAAACGAACCATAACATATTTACAATCATTAAATCAAGAATATAACACAAAGTGTACAACATAAAGTGAACTTCCAAAAATGAAGTCATTGTCATGACCATGGTGGAGCCGTCGCCTGGCTCCAAGGGAAAGCCCCTGTTTATGGGTCTGTAGAAGGGGCCCTTGTGGATGACAGTGAAATAAAAGGCTATTTGAGCTTAGCGAGTCACAATTCCCCATTAATCAAAACTTCACTCTATTCAAACTAGGCTTATATAGTTACAACTAAATGTACACAAACTTTATGACTCTCTCCCTCTTACAATCCTAAATACCTTCGCCATCCGTCGAGCCCGTCAACACATCGCGGCAATCTCACAGCACCTCCACTTACACTTTCATGAAGAGACGCATCTGTGCGAAACTTATGACGACGTCAAACGCGCGTCCACTCTTCGAAAGGTTTGCAACTTCTCTTTGAATGATGGTGGTCCTCTCTGTTGCTTATCTGTGCTCCGGGTGTTTCTCTGCCATGACATTCTCTGAATCCGCTCCATCAAGGTGTTCGGGCGGCTGATCGGCTGCACGGAGAGTCCGCGCTTTGTCATATCCTGCGTTGCCTCCTCAACCATGTTATATATCTTAACTCCATCCTCGTAAAGCACTTTCAAGCGGGCCGGATACAGTGTCCTAAATTTTACTTCGTTGTCTTTCAACACCTTACGTATCTCTTTATATCCTCTTCTCATCTGCAGCAACTCCGGGGCGTAATCATTATCAAAGCTGATCCACTTTCCTTGCCAGGAGAATCCTCTCATCTGCCATGCCTGTCACAGTATCAGTTCTTTGGTTGTGAAACTTTGAAAGTTAACCACAATTGATCGTGGCGGAACGTCTGCCGGTGGTGGTTTGCCAAACGCTCTGTGTGCACGTTCTATTTGAAGGGATATGCCCTCGGGAAGAGTTAGATTTTCTTTAAGGAATTTTTCTAGAAAATGGTTCATTGTCGGCGTGTCTTTTTCAGCACCTTCGGGTACTCTGTATATTCTGAGATTATTCTGCCTAGAACGACCCTCCATCTCCACAAGTTTTTCTTCAATTCTGGTGTGTGACTTTAACACGCCTGTGAGCACTTCTTCGACATTTTGAATCTCTCTTCTACCGTCGCAATTCTACCTTCTGCCTCCTCTAGTCTAGCTTTAGTATTAGAAATTTCAGCTTTAATGTCCTCCAGTTGGGTTTTGTTATCCCGACGAATGTCCCTTAATTCTCTAAGAATGAGGCTCAAGTCAACAGTCTCTACGGTGGAATTCGCTGCGTCTCCCGCATGGCCGCTTGTTTGTGAGCCTGGGAGAGAGCACGCCAATTCATCTTCATGTATTTCTGCGGGCTGCAAGACCTTCTTAGTTTTGCACCTAGTTTCCATGTTTCTCCCCTTTTATTTAAATTAAATATCTCACTTAAATTTCTATTTAAATGTTTTTGGGGAGTTTTCAAAGCCTCACTAAGCGGGAGCGCTAGCTCTATGCTGCCATCTTGTCGATGTCCAACCCGGAAGTCACAATATTTATTTAGTTCAAATGAAAAAACGTGCAAAGAAAAAGTTAGTCATTTACAGATGAAACTGACCTGCACTTGAAGCCCTGAATAAATTTCAGTCCTTTCAGTCGTCAGGCCACAGGGAATCCTCCTGGCGCTCCCGATGGCCAGTCCAGGCCTGGTGTCAATTCAATTCAATTTTATTTGTATAGCGCTTTTAACAATTGACATTGTCACAAAGCCGCTTTACACAATCAAAGAAGTATTTAAGTTTGTATGAAATGTGAATGTGTATAAATCAAAATTATAAGATGCCCCTGATGTCCCTAACTGTATGTGCCCTGTGATGAATTGTCACCCCGTCCAGGATGTACCCCAACTCATGTCCTAAGTCTCCTGGGATATGCTCCAGGCTCCCGTAACCCTGTATACAGGATAAAGCGGTATAAACGATGAGTGAGTGAGTGTGTGAGAGCATTTTTATTAAGCATTATGTACTTTATCTCTATAATGAATTCAATTACCTGCACTACAAAGTGCCCAAATCCTCACAAAACACAAACAAAAGCATGAACTTTAAGTATGTAACATTTGAAAACTGGATCTGATCAACGTACGTCTACTCTTCCTGTGGAAAGTTTAAAGCCAGTTTGTTTTATGTGTTCTGAAACCATCATGCTAATTAAAGCAGTAATGTAAAGTGCCACTAAGAGGGTTGTTAGAGCAAACTTATCGGCAGCAGTCCGAGGTGAGGGTGTGTAAAATATCCCAACTAAGAGTGTTATGTGCTCAAATCAAAATGTTGAGTAAAAGTGATGTTGTGAACAGTCATGTGCCAAATTTAATAATCTACTTTAAAGAGGGAGTGTATTTGTCTGACCACCACAGACGTACAGCTTAGTGTAAACAAGGTGTCAGATACTCAACCTTACAGAATGTGATTTCTGTSTRTTAATAARTKAGACAGAGAGTTCTGSTGYASAGARAGACACACAGACATGGACGTGGACTTCAACCTCAAATAATAATAATAATAATAATAATGATAATAATATCACTGATTACATTAAAGATCAGAAGATTATTATTAGCTTCAATCTTTTGTACAAACTCTACAAACGCTTTAACCGTCAACGATGCGCACTTACGCTAGTTTCTACTTTAAAGATTAGTCTTTGTAATCTACACGTCATATCTGATTTATAGCTGCTGTTTTCATGTTACACCGCTGGAGGTCGCTGCATTCAACGAATACATAGCGGGTGATCATTCCGGCGTGTCCTCGGTACAGGGCTCAGTCCGCAGTGCTCCGGTAGGAGGGCAGCGGTGAGGGGTCGGTCCGGTCCGAACGGAACGAGGAAACGATCTACAGGAACGACGTGTGAACGGAACGACAAACCGAGAAAGACGGACACGAAGCGGCACGCGCTGGACACGGGCTCGGGACGCGGGATTATAGGGATCAGACTGCGCTCTTCGGTCCGTGTGTGTGTGTGAGTGAGAGAGAGAGAGAGAGATTAACGCTAGCTAACCCCAACACACACACACACACACACACACACAGATATCTGATGGTTATCGCGACAGTAACGAGTGTGTGTGTGTCTATTTTCGCGTGCGCGGTCCGGGTGAGCTCACGCGCTGTTCTCATTAATGTCGCGCGCGCAGCCTGTGCTGATAATAACATCACCTCAGACTGCGGCTCTGTTAGCATCGGAGGCTAACTGTATCTGTAGCGCACACTGAGAGGAAGCGGGCTCTGGGGGAAATCTATTAAAATGTCATAGCGTCAAAAACAACAACAACCAAACACGCCTTTATTCCTGGATGTACAAAGGGACAATAGGAGGCGGTATATTTCTCCCCGATGAGCCCGGACACCTCCTGCCTCAGGCCCTCAGCCGTGTGCAGTCTGCAGCCATTGTTTCATCCTTAACATTCAGAATTATTTAAATAATAGTAATAATAATCTGTTAAACACTGCGTCCGGTTTAAGTGAAAATGGCCGCCGTTGTGAATTACTCTGCCCCGTGGTGGGTGAGTCTGCTGCACCGCCTCCCGCACTACAACCTGAGGTTCGAGCAGGTCAGCAGCGACTTCCAGCCACAGGACTCCTCATACCAGCAGGTGAGGGCTACACACACGCACACACACACACAGATGGGCATCTTACAGCAATAAAATGTGTATATATATATATATATATATATACACACACACACACGCTCTGTCCTCTGAGATGGTGATGTCATCAGGTACTGCACTGTCTGTACAGTAACTAAATCTCTGACATTTATATTCAATATGTATCCAGAGTGTGTGCACTATGCCAGTGCGCCCCCTCTGTTCGGTTTGTGCAACTAGGAAGAAGAGATCTAGGGAATTCCAGGTGTATCTCCAAGATATTCTTTGGGATTGAGGTCAGGTTTATTGTGCAGGACACTTGAGTTCTTCTACTCTGACGTTCTCAAAGCGTCTTCACACAGTGGCATTGAAATGCTGGAACAGGTTCGAGTTCCAGTGAAGAGAGACTGTAACGCTACACCATAAAAACATTCTATATAAAAATTTTGGGTCTCTAACTTGGTGGCAGAAGTCCTGCGTATGGGTGTAATGATCAGGTGTCCACAAATTTTCAACCAAATTGTATTTGTGAGTTGATGGATTGGGTTTCCTTGGTGCTTCTGAAAATGGCTTGATATTCCATAGCAGGGAGCGCTCTTTTCGGAATTTATTTTTTTGAGTAAAGATTTTCTGTATGCTTGTTCATATAGATATTAAAATGACTAAGCAATCAGTTGAACATTTCTACATAATTATATATGGAAATACATATATTTCTTTTTTTATGGTGTTATCAGATTAGTTGATTTGTTTTAAGATATTGTTCGACCTCCTCTTGGTTTTTAAGAGATCGCAGTTTCAGGATTATATTCAGGAATTACGTTGCGTGTCATCTGTTTTATTCTTATTTGTTATTTGTAGCTTATTGTAAATGTGCCACTTATTCACTTCTTGCTAGATGCTAACATCATTTAATTGGCTTGGACATGCACTTGATAGTGAAGTTGAATCTAATCTATCATTCCATCTATCATGTACGCTACGCTTACTGTACGACAAATGATATCAGATGTTGGTATTGAAGCATTTATTTTCCCACATATATGAGCAAATAAACATGGTATTAGGCCAATTCCCTGATCAGTGTCAATGCAATACCTAAGTTTCACTAACAATTACTGTTTTATAACCTTTGTGTTTATCTTTGTCAGTATGTCAGGTTGTGAGTGTGATTTAGTTTAGAGCCTGTCCACACGGAGACGCGTTTCGCTGTATACGTATAAATTTTTTATCTTATTGGCGTTTCATCCACACGGATCCGGCGTTTTAGGAGACTGAAACCGCTATTTTTGAAACCGGGTCCCAAGGTGGATAAATCTGAAAACGACACCCTTGCGGTTTCGTGTGTACAGCCAATCTGTATATTTTGTGAAACGATGATGTCATGCGCATGCTCAAAGTCTTCTTCTCCGTGTATAGTGTATCTCTATGGCAGATTTACAGCGCCCCATACTGGTCTGGCATATATATATATACTACATCGTTTTCAGTGGTTTCGTATGTAAGCAGATATTTCTTTAGACGAAGCTGAACGAGGAAAAAAAATTATCGGATAGAGAACGCACTGGCTTCGTGTGGACGGAGCCTTAGTCTCTGACCTCGCTTCAAGTCATTTTCACATGTTTAGACTGTTAAAGAAGTTCTTGGGTGGCCAGCATTTGATCCTGGCTCCAGCATACTGGGAAAACGTTCTACCTGGTGTATTCAAACACTAGTGAAACCCTGGAATAAATGCAATAGTTTAGCTGGAGTTTATAAAGGTAGTTATTGCGCTTATATGTATGTACTTACACAAGTACTTCAATATTAACTTTACCCATGTCTGAATGTCCTGTCCTTTATATATTTATATATAAATGTGTATTATATACTATTTATAGTATATTTATATGTATCATTTTTATACAGTATAATATCTTGGTCTCAGGACAAGATCAATGTAAGGTATCTGTCCACAAGTGGATCTTTAGCCTGGCACATAAGTCTAACTAGGAAATCTAAAGCACTCTTTCCAAAGAATTTCTGAGATCAAGGAGTGATGTCAATCTGTATAGATTGTCACACAAAATATTTCTATGGAGGTGTCCATGGGTGTTTTGTTTTTTTTTAATTCCTCCCTTTTGTAGAGCGGAGGTCGAAAGTGACGTAATCGACAAGTTCTCACTTCCAAGTTGAGTTGAAAGCAACGTGTTAGAGTTTTCAGGAAGTGAGAGGAAACTTCAAACGCAAATAAAACACTCCACAAATATTCATTGTTTGTTTTTGTTTATTGTACTGTATATGTAAAAAAGAAAAAAGAACAGTGAGGAATGTAAGTACATTTCATTTGATGTAAACATATGGTTTACACTGTTGTATCAAAAAAAAAAAGTTTAAAAAAAAAAAAAAAAACACTCCACAAATACAGTACTCTATCTGTTCTCAGGATTGATATCTCGCCCCAGCCGTACATTATTGTGATTGGTTCCAGTTCACATAACAGATTTTACTGGAATACTGAAGCATTTAGAAATTGTATATTACATTTTAACCTATAGTGAGAGTTGTCAAGGCTAACCGGGACTTGTGCAGAATAACAGAACGTAGTTCTGAGAGTAAAATCTTCCTTTATTTCTCTTCCTTTATTCCCCTGTTACACTGATGCACTTATCCCAGTGTTTCACTAGTGCTTGGACACCATCAAGGTAGAAAGTTTTCTCAGTACACCAGAGCCGTGATCAGTTGTCGATCAGTTTTATGTTGCTGAAGACATTTCGGTGCCAGGGTATTTGTTCTGTAAAAAAATTAATTGACTTTATTTTTATCCCCTGGCGGATATTAAACCAGCCCCCAGACTGTCAGTTTAATTTTTATAGATGCTGTTTTATGACTTTGGTCTATTTGGATTATTCCTGAGGCAGAAGAGTCCAGAGACTCTCTTAAAACTCAGCTTCAGCTTGAAGAGATTTGCATAATCTGGTTTTGTGGTCCAACACAACAGGAAGATCGTGACCAGTGTAGGATTTTGTTTTGCAAGGTTTTAGACCTTGTGTATGTTTACTAATGCGCATTCACGTCTGATGTCTCCAGATCCGTTCCGCAATCCATTTCTTCCATTTGTTGTGTGTAAAAGTCCTTCCAAAATGGGAATTAACTGGTACGATATCCAGCCCACTTATGTCCCATTACCAGTGTTGGGTGTAACGCGTTACAAAGTACTCGGATTACTTTTTTGATGTAACAAGTCATCTAACGCGTTAGGTTCACCATTCAAGTACTCAGTTACAAAAATTTAATCCGTTATTCAGACAGGTTATGTAATCCGTGAGCCAGACAGCAGTCGTTCCCAATGCATTAGTGTGTGTGTGTGTGTGTGTGTATGTGTGTGTGAGAGAAAGTCGTCCTACAATACCCCCCCCCTCCGTTATTCCTGCTGTTATACCTCTATCTCACCTATGTGGTTTGACTATGTGAGGACCGACGCACGGAAAGATTCAAACCTAAGCACAGCGCCAAAACTCGCGCTGAGTCATGATGAACGTCATGATGCGTACGGCCACCGCGCAAAACTGCGTAGGTGAGATAGGGTATTAGTAGTTAACAGATTAAGGGCCAAACTTCGCTGAGTGATGATGGTAGAATAATTATAAAGGACTTGACTAAAACAACATGCATGAGGGAGCACGAAGGAGTTTTCATTTTCTGCAATGGAAAAGTACTCAAACTAGTTACTTTTATCAGAAMGTAACKCWGTARWGTAAYTGATTACTTTTTGAAGGCAGTAATTTTGTAATGTAATTAGTTACTTTAAGAAGTAACGTCCCCCAACACTGCCCATTACTTATAGTAAAAACTTTTAATTAGCTAATTCATTTAGTTAATTCAGCTCCTGAAACAATATGTTTTTGGTCAGTATAGATAGCATCAATGTCATTTTACTTTAATCTTATTTGTCTTGTTATTCAATGCTTGGAAGCATTGCTTTCACAGAGTATTAGAGTTTTTTAACCTTAAATAATGTTCTGCTTTTTAATGTTGGAGTCAGCCCTGACAAATGTTACATTCATCATCTTATCACCTGGCAAAACAAACCAACGTGATGGCTCACTGACACCTGAACAAACAACACACCCAAATGTGTTGAACAGGCTGTGAGGCATGCTGGGTAAGTGACCGGTGTACATTGGTCCCATTTGTTTAATTAGCATTTAAAGTCTTTGACAAATGCATTAGTGTTTTAGGATTGATGTTTTTTGTACATACACACATTGGGCATTTTATAATCTCTTGCTTAATGATTATTCAATCTTATATATTATTTATATTAACAGTAAAGTACAGTTTAATTTTTTGTTCTTTAAGATAGTTTTCCACCGAAACGAAGGGAGAAAAACACAAGTGTGACAACAGAGGAAGTAAGAATGAGCAGGTAACAACAGATGTGCACTACGTTATACAATAAACATCCTTTTAGACTTTAAACATCCTTTTTTTTTTGGACCAACGTGTGTACAGAATCCAAAATATTTTACAATTCAAAGGATATGGAAAAGCAGCTCAAAGGCAATTGCAGCTACGGTAATTCCAAAGCTGTAATGTAATTTTGTAATATTTTCTGTTTTGATTTGAATCAACTGATCAGTTTTTTTAATCACCATAAAATGATTTAGTTAAAAGTACTAAAAAATATCTCCTTAATAAGATTATTTGCTGCTAGTTTCAGTAAATATGTTTGAATACAAAATTCATATTATAATAGTTACATATCAGAGATTTTATCACAATCAAGAACAAAACAGCTTTCGCAGAAGATAGAGAATGTTTTCTTCTTCTATGTTTTTTGACTGGATCCACAAAACACTTTCTTGCTTCATTTCCTCTTGTGATTTTATGTGCAGTTGGTTCAACACTGCCATGAACTGGGTTGGAGTGTGGAGCAGAAAATTGGCAGGAAAACAATTTCCTTAAGTAGTGTGTTTCAGTAGTAGTTTAGTTTAAAGTTTAGTTTAAAGATGTATCATGCTGTGAGCTGCCGTGCTGATTTGGAGAGGATGCTCGTCTTATTCCCAGATAAAGTATTTTTCCTACGTTAGCGATTGATTCAGGTTTTTTCCTCCTGATTTGTCACTGCTGAGTATACACTTGCTTGGCTTCCATATTCAGGCCTTCTTGCGCATCATGACATGTCACTTGTATCATAAGCAGCGTGAATTCATCACTCAGCTGCGTGCTCATGTGCTGAGTAAGCCTGCCCTGGTTTGGCCGTGATGACGTTTGGTACAAAAATAGAAACTTCGATTGTTAACATGACAGTAAGTGAACTGCACTTGGATTTGGATTTGCTGCCCTCCATAACGTTTAGTGTTGAGCTAATCTGGCGTGTAGCTTACAGCACACAGCTGAAGATGGTGGGGGGAGAGCCCACCCATCCTCCACCGCATTGCACTCGTGCTTCGGATCAGACTTGACCTTTAACTACACCGGGTTAAGCCTTCTCCCTAGGGTGCGTGTCTGTAGGCACTTAAGGACGGACCTTGTCCTACATTTTATGCCCACAGAAACTCAAAGGCCTGGTTTAGACTCCTTGAAGTTGAATTAAAGAACAAAGAGGCAGACGTGACTTTTTGTACATCTGCAGAATGGTATGAATTATTAATAACGTCGTCATGTTCCATTATGGGTCAGGATGTTGAGTTTTAAGAAGGGCTGGACAGATATTATCTTTATTCTTTTTTATTAGGCATATGTTATGCAAATGAGTTACTATAGGATTGATAATGTATTAAAACATTAACATAATTAATTAACATTTTATGTCATTTACTACAAGTGTTAATGGCGTTGATATGGACACAAATATAAAGTAACATACACATTAATATAAATTCATTTGTTCTAAAATGTTTCTATTAAGTGATAATATAATTTATTATAATATAGTAATAATAGATAGTTAGAGTTCTTTATTAATCTCAAAGAGAAATTGTATTGTTACAGCAGCCAGTTCACATAATATACAACAAGTAAGCAGAAAGCAAGAATTGCAATGAGGAACGGGGGGGGGGGGGGGCGCAATATATACTGCAATAGACACTCTCTTAACAACGATTAAAAAGACCACCAGTGGGTCTGAATTCAGGGGCCGAATCCTTTGAAGGATGCATTTAAAGATTGATTACATCACAGCCTCACGGCGAAGGGTAGAGACAGAAAGAGACAAAGGAAGACAGATGATCAAAGGGTATTAAAAATAAATATATTCTAAAAATAAAAAGGTATAAGGTATTTCTATAAATAAAAATAAAACATTATAAATTCTCGTTTTGCTTCAGCCTTTCCAGTCTATACAGTCAGTGACACAGAACAACAGACTCGGTGTGGAAGACGAGAGAGATGAGCGCAGATATCAAGAAGAAATGCTCATTGAAAAGGACGGGTTAGCTCAGCAGTGTGGCGGTCCTCTCTGCTCTGACCGAGATCAGAACATATGTGTGTGTGTGTGTGTGTGTGTGTGTGTGTGTGTGTGTGTGTGTGTGTGTGTGTGTGTGTGTGTGTGTGTGTGTGTGTGTGTGTGTG
>QMIH01000717.1:260229-276700 GCA_003987875.1 Clarias batrachus | reverse complement strand
TTGTTTTGTTTTGTTTTGTTTTGTTTTTTTGTTTAACAAGAGGTCATATATGACAGGATTACATGAAATTACAGTTATGAAATTGGTCCTTTTTTTTTAAAGTGTCGAACATAAAAATGGCATCGAACAGTAAATCTCTGGGCTAAATGAAGCGTTGTTAAATATTGTTTAGTTGTGGCCTGTTCATCTCAAATTATCTTAAACTCCTGTACAAATTAAAGAGCATTTTGACTTTACCTAGTAAAAGTGTGGACATGAACTAAGCAAGTTTTTGTTTCCTAGTTTCAGATGGAAGTATCATACGAGATAGTGATCTTCCTATCTTCATTCTAAAGCTATTAATCAAATATACATTTAATAATACGGTAAGTGTGAAAATTGGTCATTTAATTTGCATTTAATTACACACTATACTGTGTGTCAGACTGAGGTTAGCTAAACAATCTATCTGTATTAAATTACTGTTATAAAATTGATCTTTCATTTTTTAATATATGTTTAGCATCAAACAGTAAATGGGATCCAGTAGCAGATGGGCACTAAAGGTGTGTTTGGGGAACTAAAGAAACGTCAGACTAGGTTTTGAGAGCAAAACCTTTAGATTTGTTCCTTAATACCAAGATTCCTCATTTGCATAGAATTAAGCAGATCTCGATTTAAAATTTTTTTGTCAGTTGCCGTACACGTACAAAGAAGATGAATAGCAGCCCATCATTTTGTCACTTGCTAGTGGGAAGTCGTTAACAGTGCATGACTCAGAGCATGTTGTTCAAAAATCGATTTGACTTTGACTTGTTAAATGTGATTTGCAGAACATTTTATTCACTACAGTATGTTATGCGTAATTACAGATAATAGGAGAAAAAGATGAGGGTTTAATTTATTCCTGGGGAGTTTATTTACGACCTGTTCTGAGATGTTAACTTCCACAAATTTATTCCCTTTTTAAGAACAAACCAAGTTGATTTTTTGTGTGTGTGTGCAGTTTGTAACTGTTCCAGCAGGATTAACATTCACAGGAATGCCTTCTCGAGGAGCAGGAAGCGAGAGCTTGAGTGCCGCTAATCTGTTTTGTCAGTTTGTTGCCGTGGCGAGGGCTGACGAGGCGGTCTCGTCGTTGAGCCAGACAGGAAACACAAGCTGTTTCTCTCCGCAGAATACCGCAAATAAATTTGTCACATGACTCTCTTAGCATTGGTGAATTTCAAAGGTGCTACTGGCCAGGATGCCGCCTCCTCTAATGGCGACCATTTGTTCACTTCTGGTGGTTTTTCTTTTTATTAGTCTCAGTAAAATTCCAGCAGGGTAACAGGGTTTGTAATTCCTAAGATGCTTTACATCGCCATTTGTGCGTGTGTGGTCAGGTGTACTCCCATTGTGTTCAAAGGCTAAAACACTCATAAATACACTCCTCCTGAGTTTCCTGCCACTTTCCTCCAAAGAGCTTGCCACCATAGATTTACTCCTTATACATAAATGAAGCCTCTTTTTTTCCCTCATGATTCAACGGAAACTGAACAGACCCCCAAGGCAAAAAAAATCAGAGGGATATGGTGCTATCGCTTTCAAATTCCCAGACGTTACGTTACACTAGCTTAGCATAGTGATGAAAGGTTAGAAATAAAGAAAAATTCCACATCGAAAAATCCTTAATGATTAAAATGCCGAGTTGAATTGGTGAGGAATGATGATAACCTCGTGGTGACGTGGTGATGTTATCGTTAAGGACGAGTTTTCCAAGCAAATTTAAGTTATTGAAAACTAAGGATATAAACGTAGCTGTGTGTAAATTATAAATAATGTCCTGGAATGATTCGGTTTGAATGTTGATGTGAAACTTCCCTATTTTCCCAAAAGTTGCAGAACACACTTGATTTGAAATTGAAACAGATGTGCATTTAGTTCATTTTAAACAGGACTTGCAGAATCTAAAGTAAGGGCTTTCTCCTGTCACAGTCTCAGGGTCTCTGCCAAACTACCTCTCATACTCTGAAGAAAATGTGTTCATTGATAGATCCTATTCCACACAAGGGCTTATCAGAACCCGGGAAACACTGTTTAAAACCTTTAAAGGTCCCATATTTTACATAAGTCAACATAGGTCTTATAGGTCCTGCAAGGTTGTGCAGTTAACGTTCCAGCTGAACTACACCACAGGCTACACCTCTTCTAAATGCACCATTTTATTGTTGATGTAAAAGAGCAAGAACGTTTGATGTACTTTGTAATTTGATTTCTGAATCATCTTTCCAGTCTTTTGATAGAAGATGTGGAAAACCAGGACATGGCTTAAGACTCTACAGTACAGTCTATAAAGTTCTCCATCATCACAGCTCATACTTATCCCTGATAAACACAGTGTCACTTCACAGTGAGGATTCGGTCATTTTATTTTCCACTGCTTGTCAGCGGCAGTTTCACTGAGCTGAAGTTAAAGTTCTGTATGTGCACTTTTACTGAAGCTCATACCGCTCATGTGTTTTCTGTTCTGCGCTTTTGGTTTCACATAGTGTGGCAGTTTTATCATGACGCAGATTGAAGATTTCAATGATAAATTTTAATCATCATAAAAAAACTATCCTAATTGTTTAAACCAATGGCTTAATGTAACTGATTCTTAGTCCCTATGTTATGTTTCTTTAGGTTTTGTATTAAAGAGGACTTTGTGTAATGTTGTGAGGTCTGCAGCTCTCGATAAAGCAGAGGTTTTTGCAGTTTGTTGGTCTGAAGCATTCAGGTGTGTGTGTGTGTGTGTGTTCAGGTGTGTGGAGCAGTGGTAATATGTATATTTTGTCTTCTTTATCAGCCTGGCTTTCTCCTGTAGAGGTGTTGGTCATTTCCCACATGTGTGTGCTTTTTGGCTGTTGTGTTACAGTCCTTTGCTACTGGATGTTTGAAAGAAGTATCTATCTATCCATTATCTATTATATCTATTATATCACTCTCATCTCTGCTCCCGTGAACTCAATGGTATATACATAAACCAGCGAAATGTGAATGACTTCATTGTTTAAACATGAGCTCATTTCCACAGATCTGTAGGCTTTTTGTGTGTGGATGTTATTTTTAGGAGGAGCTGCACTGTGCTGGACCACATTCAGCAAGAGGAAGGAGAAGGCTTATTAAGATAATCTTCAAGATTACAACTGTTTAGAGGATGGGGTCTGGAGCTTTTCCCATCTTTAAACAGTTGAGCTTGTAGTCGAGATTGTAATCTCGCTAATTGCATCGTAACATTTCTTTCAGGCTCATGAGAATTGAGCTATTGGGTGTTAAATTAAATGCTGAACAGATGACCACTGAAGGAGTCAGAGTTTTCCAAGCCCACACAGAAATCACACACATGTTGCGCTGACCAGCACTTAAAAGCTGTCTATACTTACCTAAAGACTTCTACAACTACAGTTAACTAAAACTACTACACTTATTTCAAGTCTACTAATCTGATTCTGTGAAGCTGCTTTCCAGGAGTGTGCAGTCATGCGGTTTCGCTTAATTAGACATCTGACAAACATTTAAAATCTTCATGGTACGAGCCTGTAATTTCTCTCTAAATTCAAATAATCAAATAAAATTAAAAAATCAACAATAGGAACTAAATTTTCAAGACTTTTCAGTACTTAGTAATATTAAGGTTAGAATATTAAGGGTAGTGATTTATAGTAGCAATTTTTCAGCAACCAGGCCTGGAGCCCAGTTCCTTAGGAATGAATAGAATTTTTCAATACCATTTAACTAAGTAGTTCACGTGAAGCTAATCGAAATGAAGGCATCATTAACCTCCACACTGCACATTAGGACGTGCCGTTCTGCAGCGCACTGCGGTTCTGACAAGATCAGTTGCTCTTTAAACACTGATGAATCATAAGTGCATAAGTGTCTGCTGGCTCTTCTCCCAGTCATGACCTTCCATCGTCCTTCCTCTCATATCCTCCTCACAATGAATCTGGTTATTAAGTCTTTGCTAGTGTTTAAGCTGCTTCAAGAGTCCAAATAAAAGGGCCGTTGTGAAGGGAGCCTCCTAAAAACTGGAAGTTCTGGTAACCGCCTAAATCTTCTTTGGACGTCAACAATATTGATGTTTAGTTCAGTGAACTTTAATAAAAGAGAAAGTATTAGGACTCATCGTGCAGCTGGAATAAAGCTGAGCAGTTTGACAAGTTTCGAAGGTGTGCATTTTATAAGGAGATGAAAGTTCAAAGTAAAGCAGTGCTGTGTTACCTCAGTCCAAATCAAATCAAGTTTTTATTTGTGTAGTGCTTTTGACAGCGGCCATTCTCGCAAAGCAGCTTTACAGAATCAAAAGAAAATTATGCAAATGTGTGCGAAAATATCTATGAATCAAAATGATCAGCAGAGCATCTCTGAAACTGGAAGGATTCTGCCGCATCCTTTTACAAGTTATTCTTTAATTTCCTGTTGCTACGTGGCGGGTTGGACTGCCATTTGATATCTGAAGGTCATAACGTCATTTTCATCCTCATCAAACCTTTCAGTGAGCGTGTGCCCTCTGTGGGTGGGGGCGTGGTTATCATGAAAGAGATGATAGAAGTGTTCTCTCGGGATGTAAGGGTTTAAATCATAATAACTTGGTATTGATTTGCACAGAGTCTTTGTTGAGAAGACACGAATCTACACACTCAGCTTGCATGCCTCTTGTCCTCTTTGTCTCTGTCTAGTTGTTGACTGATGGTTTTTGCTGACAGTCTGCTCATCAGCCACCTGAGCAGCTCTTTTTACCTCTAGAACCGAAGACGGACAGCACACACGTCTCACAGAGTTGTATTATCTTCTCAGCTCTTCTATACTCTCTGGACACTCATGACTACACCACAACTCAGAGCTCCTTTAAAATAAGCACCTGTGGGTGGCACAGCTGTAGTGAGTCTCATCTCAACCCGCAGTCCGTCTACAAAACGTGAAGTAGACCATCTTGTGCCTTGGTGTGACTTTAACAACCTTGACTTCAACAGACTAATTGCTGTGTGAACTTCTCAAGCAATAGCTCAGCTGTGTCCAAGGTTGTCTTTAAACTTCTGAGGTTGTGTGCAATAAACATTGTTTTGTCATGTCACATGACTCGCAGAACTAGCACTTGCACTGTGTGACTTTTTTTTTCTTTTTTTCTTGTGCATTCATTCGCTCGTGCTCATGCCCAGGGGTTAAAGTGAGATCTGTCAGGTGTCTGAATCCTAAAACCCATTGTTGCAGTGCGATAGAAAAAAAAAATGACGCGCCTCAAAATAACTTGGCCTTTTCAGGCGCGTTTAGAGACACTTGCAGAGTTTTGATCCAGAAGCGAGCTTCATGTTGCTCTTTTTCACTCGCGTGACTTTAGATGGTAATGTAACGCCATTATGTTCTGAACTGCTGAACTTGTATCTTCATGGTGTGAGCCTGAAGGAAAACCAAGGTGTAATCAGAAAAGTTACTTTAACAGTTTGCTTAATGTTAGTAAGAACCTGAGATCATTAAGCTGATAGAATATTGCAAAAGTTGCAGAACTTCAAGAATTTTCAAGAACCATCTAAGAACTTTCCATAGTAACAGACATACACTGGTTTACTGCTTCAGCTTTACCTAACATGGACCTGAATCTGAATTTACCAGAGATGGGATGAAGCTGCTACAAGCCTTCTCCAGGAGCATTCTGCTGTGTATGTGTCCAAATTGATCAAGGCAAGGGTGAAAAAGTACTCTGTTACTTCATCTGCTCAAATGTGTGAAGGCTACAAGTCATATTTCACGATACTGGACTGTGAGCAGTGCAACTAAAGGCCAGTAGAAGGAAAACATGATGAGACCATATTTAGACCTTCTTTATTCACATTTTAATTCACATAAATACGCATGAATCTTGATTATTTTATTCAGACCTTATGTTAATGGAAATGTGCAAATTTGCCTGTTTTTACATTTTATAATCCCGGTTATAAAAGCAAAGTATAGTATTAAGTCATGTGACATACTGTACACGTAAAATCAGAAACATGTAAAATCACCTGATTGCATCTTATGGGTTAGGGTTAGTTATTATCTCAACTAACACAACTGTAAGAATTTGGGCCAACAATATAATTTTTTATAATTCATCATCATTATAGTCTAGTTGGAGTTTTTACAGCGTAGGTGCCCGTTTTATTTGTATTTGATTAACTATCACAATTTAATAATGATAACACTTCACCATCCCAAATGAAAATAAATAAAAATAAATGTTAGAAAATTGATTTTGGAGTCAGTGTGGCGATACACTAATTACCATACTGTGACTAGGGTTGGGTACCGAAAAGCGGTGCCAATACGGCACCGGTACCTATAGAACCGGTCTGCACGTCGAAACTGAACGTGAATTTCGGTGCCTCATTTCGGTGCCACTTAAATGCCTGAACTGTCAATTAATATATTTGTTCTCTGGTGATGATGACACAGTTGTAATAATCATTAGATTCATTAACACACACGATCGCTAGTAAAATTTAAATACTGCATTCATGGGCTGTCAGAAATTATCTGAAAAATGTATTATTTCCTTAATTAGAAAAATCTTGAAGACTTCGGAAAGCTTTGATAATACAAATCCAAAACACTGTCGCAGTAATGTTACTGTACATTTTATTTTTGTAGATTAAAAGTTTATTATTAGATTAAAAAAAATTAAAAGCACAAATCATCGGGAAATGAGACCATCCGAGATGCGTGTGAATGCATCTTGCGTTACATTCGCTCTGACGTCAGCAGGTGATCTACCGCTATCTTAAAATGCCTAAAACTAAACGGTCGAAAGTGTGGCTGTATTTCACAAGAAAGGATTCCGACACCGCGACGTGCAGCAAATGATTTACAGCAGTTGCGTGTAAAGAGGGAAACACGTCAAATCTCATGAAACATTTGAGGGCAAACGTAATAAACTTAAAGCAGAGGGACGCGCCGTGTGTGACAGCTTACAGACAACAGCTGGCGCTATTGGTGTGGATGAGCCCAGACCCAGTCAGACCCACCGTAGCAAACAGGAGTCCAGCGATTATGATGACGTCAGCAGCCTTTCCGCAGGTTAGCAGTAGGTTAATGTAATGTGAACTGCAAAATGCTAATCTTACATTCATGCTAACAAACGGTCAGACGATTTGTAAAATACTACTGTAACATGGATTCTGTTTATAATTATGGCTTTCCAGCTAGAACTTAAACTTTTAATTATTAATATTATTCAATTTTAAGCATTAAATTTTTTTGTTAAATAAAAATGTATTCTTGAGTCCACCATCATTTTGTGGCTTTTGCAAAGTATCGGTTCAGGCACCGTTTTGGCACCGGTACCAATTTAAAAGTAACGATTTGGCACCGGTATCGAAAAAAACCCAAACAATACCTAACCCTAACTGTGACATCATATAAAAAGATCCCCTGCACTGGCTTATTGCTCAGCTCTGCTCTGGTGGGCGTGGCTCACCAGTAGCTCATTTACATAAACACAGATTGACACATTTGGAGGAGGAGTGAAATAAAGGGAATCTGAGGAATGAGGGAATGTCTTATCTGAGTGATATTTCAGGATTAACAGACACACTTTCAGGAAGCTTTGTGACCTGAAATAGTAAAGAAAGAGTAAAATCTTTAAGACATATATTTAAGGCATGTTTTTTGTTTATCTTATAACTGCAGATATTACCTTTTCAGAGAGACGTTTAAATCAGTCACTGAAGTCTGTGTAACAGTGCAATATATTTACCTTTCCAGACTACGATCATCTCAAGCCTACTGGGGAACACCATGACCTCGAAACAGGTCAACAGTTTAGCCACCATCTCCCATTTTACAGTCATTACAGAGTGTGTGTGTGTGTGTGTATGTGTGTGTGTGTGTGTGTGTGTGTGTGTGTGTGTGTGTGCGCGCTCATGACCTCCATTACACTCTGGTTCCCCTCTGCCTCCTCCATCTGCAAGACCAAAATGCACCAGCGCAGTTGAGATCATAATCCGCTGTGAATTTGCCAAAACCACAGCCGTGTATCCAGTCAGTGTAAAGTGGAGCGCGGTAAACGTCGCCGCTGACCCCAAACGTTCCTCTTCATCAAACTGCCATCAGAGAGGCGCTACAGATCCATCATGCCTTCTGTTGAGCCTTTTTTTCTGGAGGCTTCCCACATACTTAACCCACTGACCCCCCTGTTACTACCTGCGGTCCTGTTCACACCTGGAACAAACACCTATCCTGCTGGAAGAGAACAACACCAAGTACAAGTGTGAACAGGAAGCAGTGTGTGTCAGGGACACGGTCCATCGTTTAAACCAGATTTCACAGATGTACATGAGCACGTCACATTATTACTGCAATCACAAAGAGCTTCATGATGTTTCACAGGATTGCTTAATCGATTACATCATAACTGTAGTCTGGAATATATGGAATCGTCATGAAGCTGTTTGATCACACTCTCTCACTAATCCAATGGACGGAGACAGGACCCGTAACCTGGGACATTTTAACGGGATAATGGGAGTGGTACATCAAATCCAGTTGGAAGTGGTTACAATCAAAATGCAGTTTGGATGGCTTTTGCGGAGTAGCCTAAATAAAGGTCACATGTCTTCTGTGGTCGATCTCGATGTCTTTAATAAACCTGTTGTTCTTCAGCGGCGTGGCTCGTAGTACGCATCGAACACCGACCGGTCGAAGAGCCAGTGAGCATCAAGACAGGAAAGCAGCAGGTGCTTGAGTGTGACATGGTAGTGCCACATGGGGGAACTGTCCTCTGTAAGATGTCCTGCGGTGTAGGACGGAAGGAAGGGACATAGTGTGTTGTCTAAGAAGGATCGGGGTTTTATTATTACCATATTATTATTATTAGGTGTACTTGTTGGTGGTTTGTGTGCAGCATGACTCCATGTCACAGAGACTTGTTTAAAGAGAAGTTTTGTAACCAGGCGAAAAAGTTTTTGTGTTTGATAAGATATTTTTTTATTTGGTGGTGTTTGAATTGTGTTCAGTTTCACTGTATCGTCAGGTATGAAGACAAGGTTTAAGTTTAAATCCATGTTTAGCATTCCCTGCTGGGAACTGAGCTGAATTCTTGCTCGAGAATGATTTACATGTCTTTCTTTAACTGGTCTAGAAATCAGATAAGGGAATATTTTTTCCCCCAAAAAAACTTTTCTCATAAAAGAGATGAGATGCAAGAGATCACTGCGTTCCGTTTCACCACGAGCACATCAGTTGGTCGTTATTATAATTACAGTGTATTTAGGAACCGAGTCAAATCTTATTTATTTATTTTTTCTCTCTCTTTTTTTTTCCCCTAAAGCTTTAACTAAGACAGAGTTTGTGAAACTCATCTGTGTAAGATCGTACCAGGCTCTGCCAAGTCCCAAGAGAGGCTGTATTATGATTGTATTAGCCATTGTTTTTTTTTTTGTTATTTAATTTTCCGTATAGGTGACTGTGAGATGACATGATGGGCTCCTCAGCAGGACGCTTTGTCTCTGTTTAATCATCTGGGTTTACACTCAAAACAAGGTGTGAGACTGCCAGCGAGCGGCGACCGCAGATCTTCATTTCGTTCTCAGCTGGTGTAATCTGAACCCCACGGCTTGTTTTCATTCGTTCACTCGTAAGGTTCTCCAGTCTGGCACATCCGAGGAGACATGACTGTTTTCAGCCGCCTGTGATCTCCGAGCGAGAGTGATGGACGGCTTGGCGCGGGTTGAAAGGGACAAGAAGGAGGCTCTGATTTTTGTGAGAGATCTCGCTTGGAGTTCTGTGAGTGTGCTGAAATGAACAGATCTGGCAGGAAACCAAGTCTGCAAGTCTGCTGCGCACTGAAGGGCGGGGGTGCGTTAAAGAATTTGCAGGTTTCAGTCATTGTGTTGGAATGTTTAATAGATGGTCTGACACCTCGGAATTATGAGTGTTCAGCTCAGTGGAGTGATGAGAATTAACCTTAACAATGACGAGAACTATTAACGGGACACTAGCAAAATGGTACGATGCTGTTAATGGCAGAAACGGACCAAACTGTTAAAAACCTGCAGTAAATACTAGAACTAGGCGTTCAAGTCAAACCGGGACTTGTGATGAAATGTCTTGCATAAAAGTGATTGTTATTTACAGAAGACTTCAGGGACAGTACGGTGATGAGACTCTTGGCTGCATTAAAACATGTGAAAGGGTGCAAACGTTTTAAAGAAATCTGTGAGTGACCATCCCGGCCCAGGTGGCTCACTGAAAATCAGTGGAGAACTTGTTGCGCAGACGCATGTGTGTGTGAACAGTCAGTCAGATCACAGCTCCAGCGCACTGAGAAAACTTTCTCCCTCGTTTCTTGTCCAAGCTCTAGTGAGACACTGTGATAAGTGCATTAGTGTATCAGGGGATTATATAGAGACATAAAGGGAGTGTTTACTCTCAGAACTGTGCAATCAAAGTCCCAATTTGACTCGAACACCCCTTGTAGTGCTAATGACATGATATCTTTTAGAAGTTTTGAGACTTGTATCTGTGCAGACAGACCCATTGACCAAAAGTATGTGAACCCCCTAGCCATTACCTTGCACGTCTCGTTCTGCTGTTACTGTCAGTGCCACTCTTCTGTGAATTCTGTCCACTACGTTATAGAGGGGAGGGACGCAGTTGAGATTTTTGTGATTATTCATTCATAAGAGCATCACTGAGCTCGGACACAGATGTTCATTCACGTTTCATTCAGTTCAATTTTACTTTATTTACATGGGGACCTGGTTAGTACGGTGTTAGTTGGGGTGCAGGTGATGTTTTAGTTCATTCCAAAGATGTTCAGTGGAGTTGTACAATGCTTTACAGTTGTGTTGTGCTTCTGACTTTTTGCAGAAGAGACAGTTTGATGGTCAGTGTCCACAAACCTTTCATCATAAAGTGTAAATAGATTATGTGAAAAAACGTTTGAATTTTGAAAATACATAAAATCGGGTTAAAAACAGGCGTCTGATCCCAGAAATCATCTTCCTAACAGTGTTGCATCGTCTTCAGTGTTTAGGCCAATCATTTAAACAGAGATCCATCTGATTACCAGATAAATGCAAATTCAATTTTATTTGTCACACACACAGTCACACACAGTACAATATGCAGTGAAAATATGCAGCTTAAACGACCGCCTGTGACCTTAAATATAAAAGATTATTAATAGGAAACAAATATGCAGGAAAGTGTCTTACTGAAAGTGACTAATGTGCAACGAGCAAAGAAATGAACAAATATGCATGAATATACAGGAGTGCCGCGTCCACAGTGACGGCATAATGCACAAGTAAAACACCGCCCATAATTCACAATAAGCAGTGCGTTCACTACCTTGTTCTACATTCAGCACATCTCAGGTAATGTTCACCAAGGTCTCACTCTAATGACGGTCTCTGTCTCTCCTGTCCAGTCCATTCTGCTGCTGGGCGCGGTGGCTCTAGCCTGCTTGGCCCTGGATCTCCTCTTCCTCCTCTTCTACTCGTTCTGGCTCTGCTGCTGCCGCAAGAAGAGCAGTGAGCAGCCCAACGCCGACTGCTGCTGCACGGCCTGGTGCGTCATCATCGCCACCCTCGTGTGCAGGTGAGTTCCTCTCATTGTTCTCCGCTCCTGCACACCCACAGACACCCACAGACACCCACAGACACCCACAGGTGTAGAGGGTTGTCGAGAACGAACCACCAGTTCTGATCAAAAGTCTTCAAACCTTTGCTAATCTGTTTATTCTGAGAGGAGAGAAAATGTTTTCCCTGGCTCGGGAACGTGACAGATTTTTGGCTTCCATTACTGATCAGTAAACTCTCTCTCTCTTCACTTTCATCTACTGGATCTCTGTCTGAGGAAGGATCATCTGAATGATTGGCTCACATTTCATATGTAGTAAAGTATCTATTCAGTCATAGTGTTTAAGGTGGAGTTCAGCAGGGTATCCAAAGCGAACGTTGGAGAAAAATGCGTCCGTATCATCAGTTCATTTGGAATCTTTAATCAGAAAGATTTCATTTGGATTGAGAAAATAATGTGAATGTACATGTAGCTAGTGTTTAATCAGTGTTTCTATTGAAGTGTTTTTGAATGTGTTTCCAGATTAGAATATTAGATGATTTGTTCCTGATTCAAAGGCAGTGGACTTGACAATTTAATACATTATATAGAACACAGACAGATGAAAATTGCTTAATTTAACCATTACACTGAAAACATCTTCACTTACTCCTTTAAACTCTCTTTATTATTCTGGAAGTTTTTCTTTGCACACGGGGAACCTTTCGGCTGTGATCGCCTCCCTCACGACTCCCCGGCTGCAAGTAACATCTGTAGATTAACGGGCCGTATCACCAGCAGATCTGCTTTATTACTGTTAGAGCTGCAGTAACGTGCATTTTAGTCTTTTGCTCTTTGCTCTCTTTCCATTTGAATTATTCCAACTAATGTGAGGGTCAGAGATGCCCACAGGGATGGTTTTGAACGGCTTGTCAGTTTTTATAACCGTTTCCCGAAGCCCATCTGTGATGTAAAGTTTTGTACAGAAGGAGGATAAAATGAGTAATTAATCAAACTCTTTGCATTACATGCACTTTACATTCTCCATGACGTACGCAGTTGACTCTATACTCTGTTTATTATCTCGGCCTGACGGAGAGCGTCACACTTCTTGCTGGTTATTCGGTCCTTCCCTACTGCTAACAAAACCTGTTTAGCAGTGCATTATGGGGAAAGACTGCGGCATTTCATTTCTTCACAGTAGGTGCTAGCGGCCTCCTTTGGTTCTGTGGGAGCATGGAAATGGGAAAATATTTTTAGCTCTAATCCCAGTGTTGTGTACGCGGTGCAAGAAATAGGGCAGCGCGGCCCGTCGCCAAGCGAACGCCTGAGCGCCGGCAGGAATGTGTAACAGCGTTATGTAAACGCTACGTCCGAAAGACGAGGCGTTTTTTGTGAGCTGTGATTAGGACTGCATGAGTCTCACTGAAATATGAATCACGATTTTTCTCTGTGGGATCATGATCATGATTCTCTTACACAATTAAAACATTTAACGTGCCGTATGCACAGAACATTCAACACATGAAAAACTTTAAAAGCTGTTGTGTTGACAATAATGTTCATGATAATTAAAAATAACACCCGTGTATTTTAGACTCTCAGCTAGCTGCAGTACTTCATCACCGCATTATTATTATTATTATTATTATTATTATTATATAAATAAATGTCAGCGTTTGTATTTAGATACTCAGCTTACAGTATAGAATAGTTTTTATTGCTCTTTACACACTTCTCTCTGCTTTCTCTATAACAACTAGAATCAACACGTCAGGTTTAATGACGGTACGTTACATCCCAGAACTGTACATTCATTATAGATACTCATATCTAGTTTAGTGTGTGTGTGTGTGAGAGAGACATCTTTTTCTGATAAGAATAATAATAATATAAACAAACACATGCGATAATAAAGTGTACATCAGCTGCTAAATGTAAGAACAGAAGAAAACAGAGGAAAATGGACTGATGCATTGTGGGACACTGAGAGCATTAAAACGAGCCGATTAAGTCATCAGAATGTAAGTTATTAAGTCTTAAGTAACGGCTAAATGCAATGTGATCTGAAAGCAGGGAAACACGCATGAATCAGAAATTTCTTTAGAAATGAGATTACATATGTGTATGACTATTAATTATTTTAGACTAATTGTGCAGCCCTAATTATGATTTAATTCATGACTCCTTAAAGAACATCTCTTAAAACTGAACATCTCTTAAATCTTAACACTGCAAAAGGTGTTTTAAAATGAGGTGAAGCAGCTGGATCTTTGATGTTAGTGATGTTTACATTATTACAATTATCTAGCAGTCTGGTTGAACGAGAGATATTGCATGTGTGCTGATAATGAGCGGCAACAGCACTGGGACTTTAAACTAATATATACTGTATATAATCACTCGCCATGTTCTATTGAACTACCAGAGTCTCGGCCTGGGTGACAGTAGGTCAGCATTGAGAAAAGACCAACTAAAACACACACACACACACACACACACACACACACACACACACACAGTCACAGAAGCACTTTCAGCAAGAACACACATCTGATAATGGAAGTTAACGACGCTGATATTGAGAAGATGAAACAGTGGAAATATAAAGAGAAATAAACCTATGAGATTTACAGGACTGTCCACCTGCTTTATTCAACTCACCTTTTAACTTCAAAGTCCCTGGAAGAGTTTAAAACTCCTCTCACCGCTGTTACACTAACTGTCCACCAGTCACGATTGGTTAGTTCCATTAGATATGTGTGGGTTATATTAGCGATATCACACGAGAGACAGCTGTGTGTGTGTGTGTGCGTGTGTGTGTTTGTATACAGTATGTGTATATCTGGTGTGATAAGTGTGTATTCGATCCCAGTCTGTCCATGACTGATTTGAAGTGCTGAGAGGAGAGCAGCCGTGCTACAGACATGCAGGAGGCTCTGTGTGTGAGTGTGTGTGTGTGTTTGTTTGTGTTTGTGTGTGTGTGTTTGTGTTTGTGAGTGTGTGTTTGTGTTTGTGTGTGTGTATGTGTGTGTGTGTGTGTGTGTGTGTGTGTTTGTTTGTGTGTGTGTGTGCGTGTGTTTGTGTGTGTGTTGTCAGGAAAACTGCCCTCATCTCAACAGAAACGTAGCTGTTTGTGCTTGTTTGCCTTCATTTTGTTCACAAATTTTGGCACACCGTTCTGTTTTCATCTACATTACAATGGTGTGTTGCTGCAAACTGGCGAACAATATACCAATTTATTATAGGTTTTGTGAAGGTTTGTGTACAAACCAGTGGAAATTGCCAGGGTTTGGGAATCATAGTTAAGAGGATACTTTTTAAAAATCTATACGTTCATCCATGGGTTTGTTTGTTTATTTTTCCCAGCGGTGCTAATCCCTGCTAACCGTTAGCAATCTGCTCTAATTATTATTGACTTCATGTCATCTGTCAGTTCCCTCTAGTTCCTATTTAACTGCTCTCTTGATTTTAACTCAAAACCCATATATAGTACATAAGGTCTTCTGTGTGTGTGTGTGTGTGTGTGTGTGTGTGTGTGTGTGTGTGTGTGTGTGTGTGTGAGGAATAAAAACCCTATACAGCTCTAGTAATTAACCAGGATCGTATTGTACATACAAATAAATAGGAATACATATTTTTATGATTATGTTCGAAAAACAAATCTGGACTGAGTGAGTCAGTGGGTTTCATTTTAAAGGGGTTTGTGTGGTTGGCCAAAAGTGCAGTACAAGAACCACTGGAATAAACATTTGAAAACATCTGAATGCCAAAATGTGGGAAACAAAACAGGTTTTGGACTGAATATATATTTAATTTTTAGACGGCTCTAGTTCTCGTTTTGGACTCGTTGTGTAATCGTGTTAGTGGTGCTGTTGACTGCTTTATGAGTTGAAGTGAAGCCATAGAAACTGAAGATGTGAAACAATAAGACTGCTCACTCGTAACTGAGAACAGTTCTGCTGCAGTTAGATGATAATGATCTTTACTTCAAAGCCAGATGGTTCTGTTTACCCTAATGACATGTAAGGGTTTGTGGCTGTGTTCATACATGCTTCAGTGTATATATACTGTGTGCGTGTGCACGCACACACACACACACACACATATATATAAAATGGTTAGATACCCTGTGCTTTTTTTCTTTAATAAGTTAATAACTGTAATGCAGTTTGTTTATGAAGTTAAATAGTTGTGGTGTTTAGTCCTGATCCACGAGACCACAGTGGAGAGTGATGGTGGGAAATTAGCAGTCAGCTGTCCAGCCTCACACAATGCCACAAATAAAGCCTGTTGCCATGGTGATGTCTCTATTCTCTGTGTAGCATGCTTAGCTTCTTTTATTATCAGCAGTGTTGATATCAGGGAGAGTTTAAGTTTAATTGAAGTTCCAGGACGAGGCTTTTGAATAACTTCAGGCAAAGTCTGAGTTTGATCAGTTGAAGAGCTGATGTGACACCAAGTTGCTGATTCTGCTATTGAATACACTTCTGACGTGAATAAATTAAGACTTTTTATCTAACATGCCAGAAGTAAATAAACCCCAACTGTGTGTTATAGATACAAGCTGAGCAATAATGAAGCTATATAACAGTTTCTGTATTGTTTTACTTTCAGAATTTTCTTGGTATTATCTTTTTATAATTTCCAGAGGTTGACTAGCATCAAGCAAATTAATAATTAATAGTGAATTAATATTTGTAAAGAGCCAGGATGTGTGATGTGTTTGTCTGAGATCATGATTTGATTAAGACATTTTTGATATTGTGTATTGTTTATGGATTTATTGTGTAAATAAGTGCCTTCTCAAGGTACTTCAGGGTTCTCAGGGTGAGTGTGTGTGTGTGTGTGTGAGAGTGTTTGTGTGTGTGTGTGTGTGTGAGAGTGTGTGTGTGTGAGAGTGTGTGTGTGTGTGAGAGTGTGTGTGTGTGTG
>QMIH01000717.1:241790-259931 GCA_003987875.1 Clarias batrachus | reverse complement strand
GTGTGTGTGTGTGAGAGTGTGTGTGTGTGAGAGTGTGTGTGTGTGAGAGTGTGTGTGTGTGTGTGTGAGAGTGTGTGTGTGTGTGTGTGAGAGTGTGTGTGTGAGAGTGTGTGTGTGTGTGAGAGTGTGTGTGTGTGTGAGAGTGTGTGTGTGTGTGTCTGTGTGCGCGCTGTGTGTCTCTGTGTCTTTCTCTCTGCATGTCTGATGAGCTCAGCCGTCAGGCCGTGTGGCAGGTGAGGGCTTTATGAAGGTTGTGAATTCTTCACTGTCTTCACTATAAATCCAGCATTCAGTATCAGAGCTCACGTGTCCTGCTTCAGATAAAGCCTCCTCAGAGCGCTGGAGACAACTGAGGGGACAAGAGGGCTTCTGTAACACCATGTCCTGCATAAAGGACTCGATCACAACCGGCGTCAGACAGATCGGTAGACAGTGTTCATGTGCTCGTTATCCAGCGGTGATTGTTGTTAATGAAGTGCAGTGTGTTATTACGGCTCTGACGAACCCATCACACCAGGATCGACTCTCAGCTGATGATTTGTCTGATCAGAAATTTGAGATTTTATGAGATTAGTGTTTCTCTTATTTTTGTTATGAGTTCATGAGCAGCTTTGGTGCATTATGACCTCCTACTGGACTGGAGCGTGGAGCAGGAATACTGAGACACGACAATTAAACAATTAACAGCACAATTTACCCACTATTTAATTGTTTATTAAATAATTTCTTATACATTTCCATATTATTGGAAACATATATACATTTTAACATAATAATAATAATAAAATTATATAAAAATAGAAAAATATATTTTGACGTCAGTGTGGAGATACATAAGAATGATGCACTTTCCCAATCATCCATCTCTATTATTAAACACTTTATATAGTCTTTAATACTTTAAACACCTTAAGAAATACATCTGCTTGAGAGAAATCAGATTAAACTTTAGTGCTACTGAATCGAATCACAAACTGAATGAAATCGACTCGAGTCTGGCGTTTGGTTCTCCGCTCCAGTCGTCAGTGATCTCAGAAGGGCAGCAGTGTTTATGTGCTCCTGGGTTCAGTCTTGTGTCATGATTTGTTGAAGTGTGTCTCGCGACCCTTTTGTGAACGATGGCACTTGAGCCTGAGTGGCTGTTCTTCATCATGAGATCTCGTCTTTGAGTTCGTGAGAAGGAGATTTTATTTTCTCTGACGCGATCTCATGCTCCCTCTCTCTTTATCTCTGATACATTTGTTCTTTCATCCTCTTGCTCATATTCACCCGTGTGCTGTTTAATTCATCTGATTTTCTGTGTCAATGATTCTGTGCATATTGAAGCAGCCTCACTGCTTAAAGAAAAACGTCCGTCTATGCCTGATGATGGTGTTGATTTTTTTATGGAGTACTGTACTTTGTGCAGGAGATAACATTTTAGTTTCGCTGGAGCATTTATTTATTTATTTATTTATTTATTTGTCACATGAATTAGCATTTAATTTATTTTTATTTAAATACAGACCTGGACTGGGCCATGTTTCAAAAATCCTTAATTGAAAATGAATGCGTTTTCTATAAACACATTTTCCAACCAATCAGAATCAAGAATTCAGCAGCGCTGTGATTGGTCGTAATCCACAGGAAAAAATTACGCATTAACTACCAACTTGCTTGGGACACGAGAACATTATTAGTCTTTCTGATTAACAAGCTCAGGTGTAAACTCTAGATCACGTCAGTGTGAGTGGAGGCGTCTCCGAGGGAACGCACCCTTCTGTATCCACAGGATTATGAAGAAAATGGCAGTTTGGCATCTGTGTGTCATTAGGGTCTAATTTTGATCAGCAAATGGTCATTAAGCTCAACATTCAGCTCATGAGTCTGGAAACGCGCTTGTGACTTTCTGCCACTTACTCAACAAGGAGATGACTAATGGACACAAACACTGGAGACATTCTGCTCAGTACTGTGCTGCGCTGTCAATTCCCTTATTTTCTCAGAGGACGGTTTTAGGACTTGAATCTGAAATGGCTTCCTTCTCTCTGTATTAGTGCACTTCCTGGCTAATGGCTAGCAGACGCGTGCCATGCAGAACACACCAGACTGGACGTCGTGTTGGCTTTGAGAAGGACAGCATAACATGACGACTGAAAATAACCGTTGGTTCAAGTGCGAGTAATACCGTTGGGTTCATTTAAAAGGACATTATTCTAAAATGAATTCTTGTTTACCTAAAATCACTTGGGTCTGAAACGGAGCAGATATAAAGATTCAGTTTTGTGCCTGTGGACTGAAAATGACATCGAACTCGACTCGAAACCAAGCAGTGAGCTTTAAGTCAGATTTATTTGAGAAAAGAGAATTCAGGCGCAGGCATTTTTTCACCCTGAATTTCTTACCTTCTGCGTTATTTAAAATGAAAGCAAAGCCTTTGAATGCAACATCGTCCGCACAGTGACAGACTCCTGTGACTGAGAGACAGCTTAGAAACTCAATGTCCATCTGTCTTTTTTATTGCTTTAAAGCCACCTACTGCTTACTGTGATAAACTACTCATTTACTCAAACATGGTGTTTTCCAGGGTGAAGAATCTGGTTTGATTGTGGTGGGTTTTTAGGAGGAAAAACATCACCATGTGACATTTCTTTTTGTTTTTAAGTGATTGGATTTTCAAAGCAGCTTGTGTCAGAGTTTATTTAGTCGTGCTGTTGCATAATTGAAGCTTATAGAAATCCAAAGCCAGGCAGGAAGACCTTAACCACATTCATGCTTATCTGTTAGCTTTCTGTAGCAGGGAGTCTCAGAGAGCCAAATTGTCCGTGCTCCCCCCCCCATACCTCCCCACCCCCCTTTACATTCACAGTACCGCATAGTAACTTCAAGAATGTGTACAAATGTTTGTATTTGTGACATCTGTTTTTAATTCTCACTGATTTGGGTGTAAACCTGCAAATGTTTTCCACACAGCTGGCACAAACATAGCTATAATTTAATCTAGCTTGATTTCTTTTTAATAAGTCCATCATGGAATTAAACGGATCAGCGTCCTCAACGAACACAGTGTGAACGAGTGGCTGTTTCCGACCCGTGTTTCCTTTCAATCCTCAGCGGTTGATGGAGTGAGGGACGTTCCTGCTGAGAAAGGAGGGCTTTGTTTAGACTAAGATGTTCCAACATGAGTCAATTCAAGGTTTAATTCAGTGTATTTAATTTAAACCGGATTTTGCAGTCTTCTAGGACACGAGTACCTGCTTTGCCCATCACTCCATGTGGATCAGTTTGAAACCTCTGATTTAAGCCTCTGGTCACAGTGGTGGCAAAACGTCCTAATTTAAGAGAAAGCCCGCTGTGTTCTGTCTGTCCGGTCTTTAAGTGAAAGTTGACTCAAACATGCAAAAAATAATAATATGGAGTTCTCCAGCGTGATCTGTGGCCGAAGCAGGAAATAAGTTCCTCTATGGAGAAGAGCACTTGAGATGATTTTTGTAATCCATTCTGTTTTTTTGTTTGGTTTTTTTTAGTCACTGAGGCCGTGTTCACATTCGGGACGCAGGAGTGTTTCTGAGTAGAACTGACCTGTCAGCTTTGTTTTGATCAGTGAGAACACAAGGGGAGCGTACCCGAACACTGTGTATAGGATGTGACGTGATCAGTGTCTGATCCTCTGACCTACACACCCATGGCTGATACAGTATGAAGAAACTCTAAGGCGTGGCTCTTGATTTTTTTTTTCACAGAAATATTAGGCAGAGGGTAAAGTTTGTGTTTCTCGTTCTCTTCTCTTTGTGTTTAACGGCAGCTTGTACACGGCCACCTGCTGCATCAGAAAATACACAAGTGTACCCGAGAACGGAGAATAATAATAATAACATGAACGCTGTCCAGCTCCGGACTGGGGAGGGGGTAGCAGTCGTTCCTGGGCGTGGCACAAATCAGTCGCACCTAGTATAAAGGCACACAGAATCAACAAGTCAGTTTAAAAGTGTTTCAGTAAACACTGCTTCCCGAGTTATTGCAAAATACACTCGTTTTGTAAGAGTAGAGCTTCTTCCTCTTTTTCTTTTGGGTTTATAGGCAGTTGCCTGAAATGCAGTTGTTTCATCTTTTTTTTCCTCAGTTGTGCTCCCCAAAAACAAATAAATAAAAAAATGTATAAAAAAATATGAGCAAAAATGTGTATAGAATGATCACACGTGATCACACGGCATTGTGTGTGTGTGTGTGTGTTTGTCATAAACCTTAAAACTCTAACCACATGTACCATGGGTGTGTGTGTGTGTGTGTGTGTGTGTGTGTGTGTGTGTGTGTGTGTGTGTGTGTAATTCTTTGTTCAACTCCCAGTAAATTGTCCTTCAGATTTATTGTCTTGTAGGAATGCTGGGAATTTGAGCCGAGTCGCTATTCTGGGAGTCGTGTGCCACAGGGAGTCGACTGCACCATGTCTCACTTCTTGTTGAAAATAATAAATCCTAATAAACCCAAACCAGAAGTCAGAACTCGACATTTCCCATCATCTTGCGTGTTGCTAAACACAGTACTGCTTTTTTTTTTTTTTTGCGTTTCCACTTTCACATCGCTTTTTGCTGAATTTCCTGGAATCGATAAGCACCAGAATGAAAGCTCTGTGTCCCAATGTTGCTCAAGTCGAGTCTGACTTCTGAAGAGCTCTCGGGTCGTTTCCCAAACTGGAGTGCAGACGGAACATTAGCAGTAGTGCTGCTCACACAGAGAGCCGCGGCGGCGTCGACACACGGCTCAATGAGTCTTTGTACGGACGCCGGAGCTCCATGGAGTCCTCGCCAGTGTAGACACGCTGATCCCAGAGTTCAATACAAAAGAGCTGAGCGACTACAAAGAGGGGGATGAACCCAAACGGAAGGACGTGTCCACAGGAAGGGGGTTGCACTAGTGCCACCTGGTGGTGAGGCAGTACTATAGATAACACAACTGAATGAATGTGTTTGAGATGGATTTAAAGTAGATTTTAATTAGATCACTAAACACGGACCAGAAATTTCCTCTGAAAGCAAAATGAAGTCAGTGGACGAAACCCCGAGTGAGGCGACAGAATGAAAACCAAATCTGAAATGGGAATGAAAAGAGGCGTGTGTGTGTGTGTGTGTATGTGTGTGTGTGTGTGTGTGTGTGTGTGTGTGTGTGTGTGTGTGTGTGTGTGTGTGTGTGTGTGTCAATAGAAAAGACAGATGGCACAAATCTTTTAATGAAAGACTGGGAAACCCCCTTTAGACTTTCAGTGTCTGAGACTCTCTGTAGTCTGTTTTGCCTGGTTGTGGGAGCAGGTCAGTAAACAGGCCCCGCCCTCTCTGTGCCCCGCCCTCTCTGTGCCCCTCCCTCTCTGTGAGTGTCACTGCTCTCAGTCTCGAGCCCTACTGTTCTGATCTTGCGTCTCCTCCTGAACTACATGACCAACACAATAAAAGTAATGAACTCTGTGTTTTGTTGTCGCCTCACTGAATGTCAGCCGAGTTTCAGATGTGCTGAAACAATGTGCAGTCCTTCAAAGCTGAGGCGTGATGAGGCTGAGCACATTTCCTGTGCAGCACCATTTGTTTAGATTCTCTCTTCCTCCTCCTCTTCCTCCACCATCTCATCCTTTCCGGATCTCTCTACAGTGCTGGCATCGCCGTCGGTTTCTATGGCAATGGAGAGACCTGCGATGGAGTTAACCGGCTCACTTACTCACTGCGCCACGCCAACCGCACCATTGCCGGCGTACAGAAACTGGTGAGGCTGCCACATCACACACTGCTCTGTTCATAATCACCTCTAATCACACGCGAGTAAACCTCACAATTACCAGATTACTCTGAAAATCCCAAATGAAAGACCCTAACGCACGTCCCGGCTCCTCCGTTACAGGTCTCGGACAGCGCCACCTCCCTGAATCTGACGGTCGATGAGAATTTGCAGCATTTGGAGAGCCAGTACACGAAACACACCGATTACATGTCGATCGTGCAGAAGCTGCAGGGCCAGCTGGAGGAGCTGCTCAAACAGATGGTGGAGATCCCTTTCTGGAGTAATCCCAGCATCTCCCTGGAGGCTCTGGCTGTCAAGATCGAACTCTACGACTGGTACAGGTGAGGTGCAGGAAAATTATATCGGTGTTTTTTTGTTTGTTTTCTCAACAACAGAGTTAAAGTGTGAATTCATTTTGCAGATGATGTTTACACTTTAAAAATGATTTAGGCAAAATTACAAATTGTGATGTTCTTAAAAATATAGCACAAGTTTTGCAGAAAATATGAGGGGTGTTCAGATCAAACGAAAACCTGTGGTATCATTCCTGTAAAAGCCACTGACATTCACAGAGGAGTTCAAGCACAATGCGGTGATGAGACTCTCAGCCGCAGTAAAACGCCAGAACGGTGGCCGCACGTCTCTGAGTGACGATCCAGCCGAGGTGGTGAACATTCAGCGAGTGGAACGCCTGAACACTGAAAATCAACAGACAACTTGTTGGTTTTTACTGGGTTAGGGTTAGTCCTGTTAGTCCTGGTTTGACTTGAACTGCCTTTTTACAAACCACTTGCACAGTGCTCTCATTTTGCAAGAGTATAGCTGCTGCGTCTTCTTTTGAGTCTGTGGGTGGTCGGTGTAAAACCCCCACCTACTGGACTGGAGTGTAGAAGATTGGCAGGAAATGACATTTAAAAAAGAATCATCACAAGTTACACAGCATCTCACTGTTAATTATATACAATTAGTCATTTTTAATACTTCAAAACATCCCACTGCCCAAATCTACAGTCTACCCTTTGATTGACGCCTCTAGTACTGCGGCTGCTTGTCTCTGTAGCTGAATGATTCTTATTGCAAATGAACAGGACTTTACTGAACGCTTAGTGTTCGGCTGCAAGCATGTAAATGAGTGGAGAGAGAAAGAGAGCGAAGGGAAAAGAAAAAAGAAAAAAGGCGAGCTGAAAGGAATTGTGGCTGTCACGCCAAGCGTGAACACTGCGTTCTTACAGAGAGGGAAAATTAGCATTCTGCTCACTCCCTGAATCTTTTAGACTATTGTCACCATTTATAATTCTCACTGCTGTTTCTCAACTCCTGAGAGAATTTCAGTTAAATATTTACAACATGATAAAACGAGGTATGTTCATAGACGGAGAGATCGTCCTCATCGGAAGAGAAAAATAAACAAAACTATACTTCTTCATCCGCAACTGCAATCAGTCAGACCTGAAATACAGACTGAAAAGTATAACAGAGTATAGTGTTGTTTTAAAGACAGCTGTTAGTCTTGTGATTTCCTCCTAGCAATAATTATTTTCAACTGATAGAAGATTCCATCTGACTCCATGTGGACCACTGTCCTCGTTTCTGCTGAAAATTAAACAAAAGCTCCTCGAACTCTAAAAGAAATGAAATTCTTACTTTTCTATGAAAATGTATATAACAGTCTGTAGACAGCGTGTGTGTGTGACTTTGTTTTAGGTTTTGTAACTCTGCTGGACTGTTTGCAGCAGAAGAGTTGAGCTGCTTGTTAAAACTCAAACACTGTATTCTAATGTAAACACACCGTCACAGCGTAGCCGTGAAACCTCTCGCTCAGTGCTCAGACCTCACCGGTGATGTGTTTGTGGTTTCAGGTGGCTGGGCTATCTGGGTCTGCTGCTGTTCGATGTTCTCATCTGCCTGCTGGTGCTGTTTGGCCTCATCCGCAACTCTAAAGGGACTCTGATTGGGTGAGTCAGCATGCGTATTTGTTTTGTCTGAATAGAGAAGAGGTTCCTCCTAAAGAGGAACACGTCTGAGCTTAGCTTAGCTTCAGATTCTGCTACTGAGTTGGTGAGACACAGGTTGTATAGACGTGTGCCAGAAGCATCTCGACTCGCCAGTAATGTAGATCTTTTCTCATGAATATTCACACCAGGCCAAAAGTCAAGTCAGAAATCTTAGATCTGCTCCCGCTGGAAATCCAGACGATCGTAACTTGGCTTCGTGACCTGATGGACAGGAACAAGCAGGAGATTTCTTTAATAATAATTTAAAGTTTTTTATTATTATTATTATTATTATTATTATTACTATGCTGCTTTCAGCTTCGAGCTCCACCTAATTTTGTAATCCATTTTATACTAACCTGCAGCAGCAGCACATACTGTCATGTTAGTCCGAGCCTTCATAGTGGAAACTGGCTGAAAAATACAGTATAATAAAAAACATATTTTACAGAATATTATGTAATTTGTTAGATTCATAGACAATTTTTAACGGTTAAAAATTAAAGAAAGTGGAAACTGCTACTGAACATAAAATGAAAAAGCTTTTGTGAAAGAATTGTGACCCCACAGTATGGGTGTAAAGATCAGAATTCGATTCTATTCAATATTAAATCCCTGAATTACAAACCAGTTCCCTTCCGGAAGCACACAGGGGAATTCATAAGTCTGATTCATTCATAAGTCTGATTCATACATAAGTCTGACTAACTGAGTCTTTTACACCTTTGACACAAATGTACAATGTAAAGCATAAAACACACAAACACACTGGCTTAGTGTTTTGTTTCCGCATCATACTCGGGGTGACGCAGCAGGGTCAGCTGACCTCGTTTAAACGGACGCTGTATTGGACTGTGAACTCCTGTTGTCTTGTTGAGGATTAGTCTCCATCAGGACAGCTTTACAGGACAGACATTTTCTATCATCACCCTCCCGGACTGATTCACTGGAACCCTCCAAACACACACACACACACACACACACACACGTATAATATACTGGACTTTTTATTAATTCACCAACACACTGAAATATATTGTATATAACTGTAAATATTGGTATCTGGTGCACTACAGTGTCTGTTTTTTGTACAATACACATCTACGAATGTTCATAATGCGTTGTCTGTTCATATCTGTAGAAATTTGTAACGCTAATGTTTGGGACGTTGGGGAACACGTGTACTGGCTTCACAGTTCGATTCAGTTTGATTCTTCAAATATTTTGAATTAAATGTTTATGAAGTAAAATGACGTCACAAACTAATGTTCATACAAATGAAATTGCTGTGAGGTTTTAGTATTGTAAACAAAATCAATTACAGGTTCAGTACAGCTTAAATTTAATAAATCCGCTCATAAATTGTCCCACAAATGTAATTGAATTAAAGAAGTCTCTAACCTGGAAGAAGCATCAATGGAATCATAATGTAATATCATTTTAATCAGATGTGCAGTCGACTGAAACGCCGAGGTTTCACGGCCGCTTTCTCACAGCAGCACTGAGTCGGTGTCGTGTAACCGCATCATTACATGTGAAACCCTGTAATGTATAACACGTGTGAGCTGTTTGTGCTCCTGAGATATTCACTCATTATAACTCACTCTGTGAAATCACCTTTATCTATGAGATTTGTGAAATTTTAACTAATACAATGAGCTCATTGGACAAAAAAATGTTTAAGGATTGAAGCTACTAAACAGAGACTCTGGAGCACATTTCACCAGAATCCAGTCTCGTAATGAGAGCAATCACATCACATCACATCTCATCACATCTCATCTCATCTCATCTCATCTCATCTCTCTCTCTCTCTCATCTCATCTCTCTCTCTCACTCTGTCTCTCACTCTCTTTTATCTCTTTTCTTTTTTTTACCTGTGTTTTATCTCTCTTTAGGTGCTGGTTTTATATACTATGTGTATTACTGTACTATTTATATTTTTTAAATATTGCTTTAGTACACCAGTCCAGTACCGTACACACTCGACCTTTTAGTTTTAACTTTTCTCATTGATCTGTTTTACTGAATTCATTTCAAAGTCTCATTGCTAAAGCTTGGACTATTATTATTGTTTTGGCTTTTATCTGCCTATTTACTTATTTATTTATTTATTGTTTAATTTTTTCCCCTTCCACTTACAAAACAAACTAGTCACTTTCTCCATTCTTAGGTAGATGAATAAATAATTTAATTAGTTTTTTAAAATTGATTAACTTATTTATTTATTTATTTATTTATTTATTTTATTTGTATTGTTTCACACAACCTTATCTATTTTTTATCTTATTGACAGATCTTTTGTCTTTGGAAAAAAAAAAGGAAAGAAAAAAAGTGTGGATACAAATATTTTTGTAACGTTAAAAGTCAAAGTCTCTCTCTCTCTCTCTCTCTCTCACACACTCTCTCTCTCTCTCTCTCACTCTCATAAAACTCCTTAGGTTTGACATTAAACTGCTGTATTTCCAGTGAAGCAGTTTGTATTTTTCTGTTAGGATAATTTTAATAGTCCTTCATTTGTAGATGAGGCAGATTTATGCTCTATGAATCTCCAGCGCTATATTTAGCCCAGGCAGGGATATTTTAATCTCCTACTGAATCTCGTCATTACTCAAGCTTACACACTGTGCACAGACTTTGATCAAATGAAAAATAAATAAAAGTGTAAATCATGGGTAAATAAGTCAAATAACATTTTTATCTTTATATATTTTTCATTTTATATAATTACCGATAAACTTATCTGCTATAAACGTCTAGTAGAAGACGTCTGTGTCTCTGCTGTAGAGGAGGGACGTGGTTTATTTCTGGACATCCAAGCATTTAGATTCTGCAATAAAGCTGCAGTGCTGTGAGGAAATCTCAGCACTGATCAACTGAGCCGAAATAAATAAATAAATAGATGGTTCAGTGATTGAAAGGCAGGTGTGTCGGGGGAAACAATTAATATCCATTACACCCAAAGTTTGATGAGTGTTTCAAGTGATGTTTTTGTTCTTTACTTTTTAATGCGACTTTGATAAACATTCCTAAATCACAGACTGTCCTTACTCTTACAGCCGGGGTGTAATCAGGGAGTTTGATATAATGTGCCTCTTCTCACACACCGTGATTATACTGTAACAGTAATGTGAGTCTGAACGCTCGTCAGGCTTGTTTACTGTCGGTGTGTTTCTCTGCAGGGTTTGTTTCCTGGGCGTGTTGGCGCTGGTAATCAGCTGGGGATCACTGGGTTTGGAGCTGGCTGTATCCTCGGTGAGTGTCTCCATGGCAACGCTACCCAGTTTTCTGAATGTGTTTTTTTTTTTTTTTTTTTTAGCTCTCTCTGTTTTGCTCCTTCATGTATCTGTAAACATTATGTATTTGACTGGTTGCACGGTAACGATGAGGATATACACTGCCTGGCCAAAATCTAAATTAAAACACATCTTTAGGTTTGATTATGGCGTACAGTCCTGGAATATGCTGCGTCCCATCGGGGAATTAAAACTCCATAGATGTGGTAACCTGGTGATACATCAGTACGTGATTCAGTACATCAGTACGTGATTCAGTACATCAGTACATGATTCAGTACGTGGTTCAGTACATCAGTACGTGGTTCAGTACATCAGTACATGATTCAGTACATCAGTACATGATTCAGTACGTGATTCAGTACATCAGTACGTGGTTCAGTACATCAGGACGCACCTCACTCAGGAATAGGCTCAATCTGGACTCATCAGGTCACATGACCGTTTTCCATCGCTTAAGTCCAGTCTTTATGCTCTCTAGCAAACTGAAGCCTTTTTTCTGGTAATTAATTTTTCACCCCAGATCAAAAAATTGACCTTTATGAAACAGAAACATTTTATTTTCACCTTTTTAATTTTTCTGTATGTGAAAATCTAACAAAAAATATTAATTTTAAATATTTACATTACATTAATGATCTCAGATGTTTGTAGGTGATTTAAAAAAATACTGCATATTTTCCATCTCTAACTTGACCCAAGTGTACATGAAAGCGTTAAAAATAAAAGAGGCTTGAGGACGAAACCTCTGGTTGTTATTTAACTGAAGGACTAATGATGGGTGACGGTGGTGCCAGTGATCCAGACCCCCTCGTCACATCTGGTCACATCTGGCCCCGTGTGGTCTGTCTGGGACGCGTGTGGGGACTGGGGACGGTTCCACTTCACCATGAAGACGCTCCTGTCCTCGGCTGACACGGACAGCTGTCCTCTGAGGACTCGTGACTGCAGTCGCTCGATAGTTCACCAACTGGACTCCATATGAACTTAAACACGTCTCCTGTTCTACTGAACTTGCAGCCTCCTAACACACAGTTTGAGTGCAGATCAATCCCTGCTCTCCGTTATCACCCAGATGAGGATGGGTTCCCTGTTGAGTCTGGTTCCTCTCAGGGTTTCTTCCTCTTCACATCTCAGGGAGTTTTTCCTTCAGCACTCGTTCAGCGGCTCGTTCATCAGGGACGACCTGATCATTCTGATTCACACACACTTTTATAATTTCTTTTGATTGTGTAAAGCTGCTTTGGGACAATAACAATAATTAAAAGTGTTGTTACACAATTATGTTTTGTTAAATCAGTCTTTCTTATTTGGTTTTCAGAGCTCTAGTGACTTTTGTATGGCACCAGACATGTACGTCTCTGCAGTTGCCGAACGTTACGGAGTCATCAACAAAGGTAAGATTTCCTCTTAATGGGAGTGCGTTCCTTCTCAAAAAAAAAAAAAAAAAAAGAGGTGAAGGCTGGTCGAGAGCGTGGCTGGGTGAATAATAGACAGACACGGTTTTGCTCTTTCACACTGGAGTTGTGACACATGGTGTATTTTCTCAGTGTGTATTTTCTTGGCTTCCAGAAGAGTTTAAATCTTCCTCTTAACTCGCGATTCATCTCATCACTACAAATGATGGAATCTATAACAGGGGGCCGTAGAGTGTAAATCACCAACATGACGCAGCTAAGAGAACACGCTTTTGTGTGTGTGTGTGTGTGTGTGTGTGTGTCTGGTGCGAGACGCTGGTTTGTACTGCTCAGCAGGAGGAAGTAGGGCAGTAGAGACAGAATGCAGGATAGACACAGGAGTTTCGTTCCCACGGTTACGGCGCTACAGTATTCTGCCGTCATGCAGTAAGACTGTCGATTCATCTCTTTTTGAATCATTATTTCAGACCCAAACCCTCTTGATCTCGCTCTGTGTTTGATTCGCACTCTCACGTCCCAAGTTTCCATTCAGTGTATTATCAGTATAGTTTTACGGCTTTCACATCATCATGTATTAATCGCTGTGAGCGGTTGTGGGAACTGTGCATGAAACCAAACACAAAATGATCGTAGGAACGTTAACAATGGACCTGCTCGCATCACTGCATCCTTTAGACTCCGCAAAATCCTAAAAGCCTACAAGCTCCGCACTTCAGAAGATAATTACACAATCACTCCTTATTTATTATTATATTTTTCTTTCTTTTTATTTTATTTTTTGCATTTTAATCTGTGTTGTTCTTACACTTAACACATGATTTTTAGGCATCAGTTATAAGATCTGTCTGTCTGTCTGCCATCCGTTATGTAATCCTTTATTCCGTCCCCCGTTAGTGCCGGTCTCGCCGCCTCCTGATGCATTTAAATATTGAAGCTGAACTTTAAACCAGTTTTGGGGGTGGCGTGGTGGTGTAAACTCACACCTCCAGGGTCAAGGGTTCAGTTCCCACCTCGCATCTGTGTGTTTGGAGGTTTCTCGTGGGTTTTCCTGCAGGTATTTTGGTTTCATCGCACAGTCCAGAAACATTGCGTGTAGGCTAATTGGCATTTGTGAGAGAGTGTGTGTGTGTGTGTGCGCGCTTGTGCCCTGCAATGAATTGGCAACCCTGACCAGGGCGTACGGCGTCTCGTGTGTCCCCACCCCCCTGCGTCCCCTGGGACAGACTCCAGGCCTGTACAGGATAAGAGTGAGCGAGTGAGTGAACCAGCCTTGAGCCGACCTCGTCGATTTATAGACTTACAGAGTGAAGACGACTTTATATCAGATGTGCTCGTTTCTCTTGGGTCGCTTTTTACACACCCCAGTCTGTTTTACTCTGACATCCGCGATTGGCCGATAATGCATCCAGTTACTAAAGTTCATGAAGAGCTGATGGATGAGGCTCGGGGTCTGTGGCTCGGCTACAAACCGTGAAAGCCTCTTGTGTTTAGCCATGTGTGGACATAATTGAGTGAGTGGTTCATTCTTCTCATCAGCAGTGCTGTTTAGGTTTATTGTGTGTGTGTGTGTGTGTGTGTGTGTGTGTGTGTGTGTGTGTGTGTGTGTGTGTGTGGCTACAAGAGTGAAAGAGCGAATGATTTCAGCACTCCTCCACGACTGGGGCCTACAGCTCTGACTCACTCACGACTCGCTTTCGTCTCCGCGTTGTGTAGCAGGAGTGTGAGATTCACCATTACGTCTGTGTGGAGCTCGTCAGGAGGTGGTGTGAATATGTAGCACTTCCTGCGCAGAAATAGAGCGTGGGAAGCTTTTTATAAACCCGTCTCCCCTCCCACATGCGAGAGAATCTGCGTGTAATATCTCCTGATCCGAAAAGAGAATCAGTCAATGCATTGTTGGCTTTTTCCCTCCTCTCAGATCGGTGTACCAGCGGAAAGCATCACTTTAATTCTTTATTAACGTGCTAATTATTTAACGATGCTGCAGGTGGACTGACCTCGTGTTATTGAAGGATTCTGGTCTTTTTATTTGAGGCATCAGATCAGGATCAGGAAGTCGAGTGAACTTGTGGCCGTCAGTATTCCAGGCTTTTTAAATCTGCAAACTATATGGTCAGAAATATATCAAACACAAGCACCTTACCTTTGAAAAGAATCGTGACAGAGCAGAGTTTCTGTGTAGAGCAGAGTGTGTGTGTCTGTGTGAAGGGGGGGAGGGGGGGGGGGTAAAAAGTTTAAACCAAAAGTTTAACCTTTATTTTTTAACTTAATAAAGTTCTGATAGTGATGTGGCTGGTCTGTTTCTCATTTTCCCATCTTTGATCTGCCACCTCTCTCTCTCTCGCTCTCTCTCACTCTCTCTCACTCTCTCACGCTCTCTCTCACTCTCTCTCACTCTCACTCTCTCTCTCACTCTCTCTCACTCTCACACTCTCTCTCTCTCACTCTCTCTCACTCTCTCTCTCTCTCACTCTCACTCTCTCTTGATTTCCCCAGACATCCTGCAGTATTACCTCCGGTGCAGCGTGGGCCAAAACAACCCCTTCCAACAGGTAATTCACTTATCCAGACTTTCTCAATCTTTCTCATCCAGCTGTCTGTGTGGATTTTTGATTCTCTCTCTACACATCTTAACCATTATAAGGTCTTCCGTAGAACCCTGATGTGTCTATTTTAGTCCGGTACTAATTCTCACCCATTTTTTTCGCCACCCTTCCTTCTTCTTTGAAGATCATTGCCTCTTTTCCTGAAACGTTTGTTCGGTTCTCTACTGCACTGCCCCTGGTGTTCAGTAGGTGTCTCTACACCAGACAGCACTTTAGTCAGACAAATCTAATCAGACGTAGCCTTGGCTTTATGTGAGTGATATATTACTCCACCACATCTAACTAATCACACTAAGCCCTTTCCATTTCAGTAGACGTCTGGATGCTTTTAAGCAGAGGCTAAGAGTCATACGGAGATTGTATATTGATCTCTATGAGGCAGTAACTCCAAATGGTGTCGGTCTTCCAAGTCTGAGGACACAGACGTCAGTGCTGCTCTCTCTTTTTATGCTCCTCCTGTGTTTCACTCTGATATTTTGAGACCTTGAAGAAACATCAGCAGCACTGATTGCTTTTTGTAAATAAGATTTTTTTCAAAAGCATGTTAATCTCACATTGCACAAATTATTGCAAAAACTCGGTTTGTGAAGCAACACATGACAGACTGTACAGTCACATACAAGATGCCTTGTGTTCTTTTTTTTCTGTCACTAATATGTAATTTTCCAGCCTTTCATGGCAGTTTTAAAAATAGATCTGTTGCTAAGAGCCCGAGCTGAAGTCGCATCGTTTTGAAGGCACCTTTCAAATATTAATGGATTTCTGAGATGTTACGGTTCCGTCGGCCTGAAATGGACCGCAAGCGTCATGTTATTGTAATATTTCTACTCCTATGTTTCTCACAAAAAGATCTCGAGCAGCCCGTCACCCACCACACTCTCTGTTATAGACACTTATGCATTATTCACTCACTCGGGAATAGCAGTGGGCAAGAGTGACGATGAGTCTCAGTCAGCAACGAGAGACCATCTGTGACTTCTGCTGGTTGCATATCCGTTCCCTGAAAAAGTCAGTGCTCAGTTTTCTTTCATCCCCGTAACAAACACATCCGAGCACACTAGCTCATCAGCGTGCTGCAGTATTGCTCGGCTCGGCTGGACTGGGAGCGGGAACATGGACCGGCTACGTTCACCAATGTTGATTTGAGTTATTCTTAGTCAATCTGTTGCATGAACAAAAATACTGGTTTGGGGGGGCGGGGACTCTTCATTTTACTACACTTTTTTTTTACCATCTTTCTGTATAGCGCCCCCTTCCTACAACCCTTATGTAATGCCCAGAAATAAAATCACCATTTGGATTGCAAAAACCTAGAGGCCTTTGCCTGGACAATTTCTGCAGTGATTAAAATGTTTCACCTGCAACAATTATTTTAACTCTGACTGATGCAGTGAGTCGCTTCTTATTACTTAAATAAAAGATTTTTAAAAATAGCCAGCATTGGGTTAAGAACTGTCCAACACATTATTAAAACCTGGAAGGAGAACATTTTGTGACTGATCTGAGCTCAGTTAAATACTTGATGTTGCCTCAAAGAAATCAACACCAGAAATTACAGAGATGTTTAAGAGTTGAAAGTAAGAGCATTTCCACACCTCTGTTCAGTCCCAATCCTGAGAGTTCTCATCACAATGTGTCCATAAGAAAACCACTTGTTAGTGAGACTCATCAGGGGGAAAATGGCTTCAGTTTTCTGAAAATGGCTTCAGAGATCATAAAGACTGGACTGTGGAGTGATGGAAAAAGGTCATGTGACCTGACGAGTCCAGACTGAGTGTATTCCAGAGTGATGGGCGTGTCAGGGTGAGAAGGGAAGCGCTGTAATGAAGCGATGCTCCCATCATGCATAGCGTCCACTGTACAAGCCTCTGGAGACAGTGTTATGATCTGGGGTCGCTTCAGTCGCTCAGGTCGAGACTCAGCAACGTCATGTGGAGATCAAATGAAGTCAGTTTTTGGTAGTTTTGGTAAATCCACCGTCTCTTGTTGGGTGGAAATGATCACTGACACTCAGAAGCTACACACACATTTTTACTGTCTAGAGAAAATCCACCACAATGTTCATCATGCAGAACCCAGCTGTCCATAAAACATATTCTATTTGACCGTAATTCTTTTACTCCTTTAAGGAACTAGTAAATCCAAATGAAGTTTTAAAGTTCTTAGAAATAAATAATTTTAAACATCTCTTTTAATATTGAATAACAAAAATGTGTCTCGCCATGAATGTAGTCATAGACGCTGGCGTGGCGTTAAAAAAGAAAGAAAGAAATTATTACTGCATTAACATCTTTCTCTTCATTTCTGATTTTTTTAAAAGTGGTTTCAGCAGAAAACAACAATTACAAATTCAGTAAGCAGCTCATAGTATAAGTCCATAAGAATGACTCTGTTCATGTTTCCTTCACAAAAGTAGTAAACTAATTCATGTTCTCTTCCCCAGAAAAGGTAAATATAGGGGGGTTTATTAAAGTTAACATGTTTACTCAGCGTGTCTGTCCTGTTTTATAGAAACTGTCTGGAAGCCACAAAGCTCTGGTGGAGATGCAGGACGACGTGTTGGAGCTCCTGCGTTCTGCAGTGAGAGAATACCCACAGACCAAAGTGTGTAACACACACACACACATCACACACACACACATATATACACACACACACACATCATACACACACACACACACTCCGCATACACACACCGACACACACACACACACACACACCGCATACACACCCACACACACCAAACGCACCCACACACACTGCATACACACACACACACACACACACACTCCGCATACACACACCGACACACACACACACACCGCATACACACACACCACACCCACACACACCACACACACACACACACACACACACACACACTATAGCACTGCTTCAGACTGACCCAGTTACGTCAGTGTTCTTGCTCTCTCTGTTTCAGTCCAATCTGGATCAGATCCAGGGCGTGTTGAACACCACCGAGATCGGCCTGCATCAGCTGACTGCACTGGTGGACTGCCGCAGTCTGCACATGGTACGTGGAGCTGGTACTGTGTGTGTGTGTGTGTGTGTGTGTGTGTGT
>QMIH01000717.1:222558-240425 GCA_003987875.1 Clarias batrachus | reverse complement strand
TGTGTGTGTGTGCACAGAACTAGTGAGAACATGGAGCACTGAAGTGTAAAGCGAGCTCATAGAAGATGTTAAATTTGTAACTGATGTCTCTGTCAGAATTCAGAATAATTGAATGCTGCTGCAGGTTGCCAGGTTTGTATTAATGTGTTCATTCTAAAAGCGTGATGTTTCTATAGTAACTATCTGTTTCTATCTGATTGTTTATAAACAGGTTTTTTTTTTATTTGTTGATATAGTGAGGACTGTTTTTCATTTATTTATTGTAGCTGAGATGTTCTTAACATGACAAACTGATGTGTTTTATTCAATTCAAGCCAAAAGGAAAAAAACTGAAGTAGTGAAGTAAAGACGGTTTCTATCTTGTGGACTGATGATGTTCAGGAGGCAACATTTAATGATACGTGTGTACAAATGCCTGTGCAATGGGCTAGTGTCTCTGTGATTGACAGGGCAGTATGCCCCTCCCACCCAGAGAGCAAAGCCAATTTGTATGATGTTGATGATGATGATGATGATGATGATGATGATGGCGGCTGTGGCTTCATATTGATTGAAGTTGGTGTAGAATGACTTGCCCTGGTCGCTCCGCTCTGCCTCGCGCTCGACTAACACTCAGTCCAGGTCTAAACATCTTCTCTGGTTCTTCTCGCTGTTCTCGTGACGAGCTCTGAGTGTGGAGTAATTCAGCAGCGAACTCTGAGACCGTGACTAATAACCGGCTCACACACACTCACACACTACATACACTCCGCACAGCTCTGTACTGTCCTGGGGAATGTTCTGTTCATTCCATAATACTGATGTGTGTGTGTGTGTGCGCGTGTGTGTGTGTGTGTCTCTCTTTCTGTCTATATCTTTCTCTCTGGTTTGTCTTTGTCTCTCTGTCTCTCTTTGATCCTCTCCCTGTCTCTGTCAACCTCTTTTTGATGCAGCTCTCTTTCCCTCTCTGTCTTTTTATCTCTCTCATCGATTTTTGTCTCTGTCTTTCTCTCTCTTTTACTCTGATTTGGTGTCTCTCTCTCTCTCTCTCTCTCTCTCTCTCTCTCTCTCTGCGGAGGATTAGGGACATGATGACGTACATCTGTGTCTTGTGTGTGTGTGTGTGTGTGTGTGTGTGTGTGTGTGTGTGTGTGTGTGTGTGTTCAGTGGCAAATATGTGTTTGTGTTACTTCCAGCAGGATTCTGCAGGAAGTGATGCGCGTGTGTGTGGGGTGTGAAACGCAGTGCTGGAGGATTTCTGACACACACGGGGCCGCAGTGTAGAATCACATTCTGTTACAAATCATTCATTAGCTCACGATCAGTAGGTTTTTTTTAACAGATCATTAACTGGGCAATTTTTCCTGTTTCTTGATGATTATCGATGTTTATCTTTTAGAAATCTTTTTACGTGTGTTCTATTAATACCACACACACACACACACACACAGTGTTTAATCAGACTGATCAGAGGCGTGATGGAGATCAGTACACTCCTCCACTCAGGACATTTGTGTGTTGTGAAATATCATGAGGCTCGGGTTACACAGTTTCCATTGGGCAGTACAATGTGTGTGTGTGTGTGTGTGTGTGTGTGTGTGTGTGTGTGTGTGTGTGTGTGTTTGGTCTAATTATCTTTTCTATTAAATGTATTTTTTAATCTTTATAGTTGTTTGTGTTGAATGAAACATCCCGTCTGATGCTGTTCTCCAGCAAAAAGAGCCGTAGCGAATGTTCTCATGTATGATGAACGTAGCGGACGTGTGAAATAACATCACTGTGACAGTGGACGAGACGGACGCACTGTGTTTATATATACTGTCCCTTATAACTACTGATTTAGTCTGGATTAGAGTCTGCAGTCTGATGTTCAGTTCATGTGTGTGAATGATTCCTCGTTCATCAGAGAAGAATTAACCCTCCACAGATGTGATGTGCTGGTGATTCAGTACACTCAGGTGGTCATGTGACTTCATTTTATCTCCACATGACGTTTCTGAGTCTCGACCTGAGCGACTGAAGCGACCCCAGATCATAACACTGTCTCCAGAGGCTTGTACAGTGGACACTATGCATGATGGGAGCGTCCGGGTCAGAAGGGAAGCGCAGTGATGCTCGTGACACACTGTGTGTGTGTGTGTGTGTGTGTGTGTGTGTGTGTGTGTGTGTGTGTGTGTGTGTGTGTGTGTGTGTGTGTGTGTGTGTGTGCGTGTGTGTGTGTGTGTGTGTAAATGCTAATCTCAGAAGTCCAGGACTGAACGCTGTATTGTGATGTGTATCTCTTACAGCACCGCATTGCACAGCTCTGTGTAAGTAAGATACGTTTGTCTCCTGTTTGTGTAAAACCTCATGTTTTGCTCTCCTCAGGACTACGTGCAGGCTGTGACGGGGTTGTGCTACGACGGGCTGGAAGGCCTCATCTACCTGGTGCTCTTCTCCTTCGTCACAGCCCTCATGTTCAGCTCCATCATCTGCAGCGTGCCTCACACATGGCAGGGGAGGAGGTGAGTGCTGAGAAATCATAATATTTATTACTGTCACTTACTGCCGTCCAACAGCGTCGTCAGGGTGTTAGTGCTACAGGACACACTGAGGAGGAAGTCACCCCTCATAAAAAAAACTATAAATCCCTGACGCAAAGGAAATCCGGCTGTTCTGTACGGACATGATGCACGCTGATATGTGCGCTCTCTGCTTGGTTCAGATTCGTGACTCATTGGGATGTCTGAGTCCCCAGTAGTCCGTGTATTCAAACACACCGGCAGCTGCTTCCCCTCTGCGTTTCCTTTTCTGGTTTTTGAGGCAGCTGGGATTTAACAGGAACAAGTTAACACCGGATTCATGCTTTCCATAATTAACTCTGATCTTCAGGAGCAGTAATGTTTTTCCCCTCCTCTTTTTTCTCTTCTCTTCTCTCCTATCCCACGACTCAGTGCTAAGCACTAGGTCTCTTCATCACCGTCAATCATCCCCCCTCTGAGGAGCTCCTAAAGTGGGAAAAATAGGGCAGGATTAATTATATGAAGATCGATGATTTTCAAACAGTCCAGGTTCAACACTCACTCACTCATCATCTATAGCGCTTAATCCTGTATTCAGGGTCGCGGGGGCGGAGTCTATCCCAGGAGACTTGGGGTACAAGGCGGGGTACACCCTGGACAGGGTCACAGGTTCAACACATGAAACAAAATATATTATAGATATTTGATAGATATTTATGGAAATATAAATCTCTCTATGTTTCTCATTCCTGGTGAGTAGGGGAGATCTCTGAGCTGTAGATGAGCTCCAGTGATCAGTTCTTCTCCTGTCTGTTGTGCCCTTGTGAGATGCTGCACAGAAAATGTTCCTCATTTGACCACCAGGGGGAGTCTGAGCTAAAAAGATGACATCATCTACTTGCTGATGTTTATTTCTGCGCTTTTTTTTTCTCTTTTTTTTTCTTGATCATCTGCATTGAAAGCAATCAAGCGTCAAAAGTCTAAAATCCTGCATTGTGTGTGATTGTGATTACTGAAGCAAACAGTATTTATGTGAATAATAATAATGAAATTGTTTTAGTGTGAGTTTTCCTGCAGGCTGAAGAGCGAGACATTGAGAATAGAGAGAGAGAGAGAAAGCGTGAGAGTGTGCCCGAGCGTCTGTCATCACGTGTGGTGTTGTGTGTTATGAGGAGGACTGCAGATGTGAACATGTGTGCTCATTTTGTGCTGCAGACATTTTAATGTGAGACTTGAGGTTCAGTGTGCCCTCTGCTGGCCACTTCTCTTACTGTTCTTGTCAGTCTCAAAGCTGTGCTTGTGTTTCTTTTGGCTCGCGCAGGCAGAGTGAGGACACTGAGGAAGACTCTGCTGCTTCTGGAGGAAGACAAAACCATGACAACCTGTACCGGGTGCACATGCCCAGCCTTTACAGCTGCGGCAGTAGCTACGGCAGTGAGACCAGCATCCCCGCAGCGGCACACACCGTCAGCAACGCCCCTGTCACAGAGTACATGTACGTTACGCATGGTTCCTCTATTGTCCATCACACACTCAACTCTCTAAAGCTCTCACTCGCTGATATCGACGCTCAGTCCTCTCTAGTCCTCACAGCAGTGTGGACACCAGCGTGTCTCACACAGGGCTCAGTAGCATGAGAGAGTTTCTGGTGCACTCCAGGTGCTTTAGTGTAAATACAACCTGACCGCTGATGTACACACACTTCTCCTCTCAGCATCAAACAGTTAATATCATAATATCACCTCCCGCGTTTGAGTCACATTTTAAATTTGGACTTCTGTACATAGACAGCTTTGCATGCCTCGTCATTGCTCCATAATCTCTGCGTGGAACCTCAAGAGAGGTTTGAGGTCTGATGGATTGTTTTACTTGAAGAAGTTCAGCAGTATTGATCTGAACCACTGAAAACAACTGGACAGCTCTGTGGTTAAAAAGTAAATATACGTCTGTCCTATCAGAAAGCGTTTATCCCATTTATAAAGCGGTTAAAGCTTCTGTCAGGTAGTAACTTGTGTGTGAGTATAGATCCAATGCATCTCAAAAAAGTTTAATTTAAATATTTAAAGCTCTTTTATTCGAGTTTTGAAAATATACAGTATTTCAAAATTTTAGAATATTTCTCAAATCAATCCTAAAATAGAGGATGATACTGAAATTCTGAAAATTCCACCCATTTATGCACTCAGTACTTGATCAGGGCTCCTTTAGTGTGAATAGCCGTACGATGGGCGTGGTCTGGAGGCCATCAGTCTGAGGCGTTACCGAGGACCAGGGTGCTCCGAGCGCTCAGCTTTGGTGTTAGTTAGAGGTAGTTCTGGTGCTGTGGACAGGTGACGCATCCTGCTGGAAAAGGAAACCAGCCTCTCCATAAATCACGCGTCAGATGGAAGTTCAACACCAGCAGATATCAGGCACCTCAGATCTCCTCAGACTGTGGAAACTTCTCGCTGGACTTCAAGCTGCCTGCATTCTGTTCCTCTGCTCACTTCAACACTCTGACACCTAGAATATTCAAATATTTTATATTATATATGATAATATAGTTACATTAAGGATCTATCCAATGATGACTCTGGATGAGAGCGTCTGTCAAACGAATAAATGTTAATGTACATATGAGAGTTTCACTTTTTAAATTAAATTATGGAATTAAAATTAATTAAACTTTAACAATATTACATTTTTTTGAGTTGCACATACTGTATATACACTGCATGGCAAAAATAAATCACCACCTGTATTTAACTGAGCCGACAGTGAAGAGTCTCCCGCTGGAGAATTACTGCAGTGATTAATACGGTTCAGCTGAAACTAAAGTTATTTAACTCTAACTGACGTGGTGACGAGCTTCTCATCTCTCACACACACACATCCTGTGGCCGTGGCAAAGATGTTCCTCTGTTTCAGGAAAGTCGAATTACTGTCCTGCAAAAAAAACATCCTGAACACAGAAACAACAGTAGAGCATTTCCACACGCTGTGAGGATTATTCAGGGGATCAGAACTAAAAAGATGTGTAGCCTTTAGAAAACCTCTTAATTTTATCAGTGAGACAAATAAAGAAATGATAAAATTTTCAAGGGCGCATAAAGAACAGACTGTGAAGCATCAGAAAAAGATCATGTGGTGTGATGAGTCCAGATTCACTCTGTTATTTCATCACTCTGGTGATGAGGGCATCAGGGTAAGAAGAGAGGCGGATGAAGTGACGTCCATCTTGCCTGGTGCCTACTGTACGAGCCTGTAGGGGGCAGTGTTCTGACCTGGGGTCGCTTCTGTTGGTCAGGTCTAGGCTCAGCCCCAAAATTAAGTCAGCTGGAGACCTGAATGTACTGAATCATCGGGTTTTTTATTCCATCAATGGAGATTTTCTTCCCTGAAGACGATGCCAGGATTCGTTGGGTTCAGACAGATGAACAGCGGTTCAGGGAGCACGAGACGTCATCTTCACACGTGGATCTCCATGGAGTCCAGACCTTAACCTCAGTGAGAATGTTTGGGACGTGCTGAGAAGACTTTACACAGCGGTCCGACTCTCACGTCATCAGTACAAGACCATGGAGAGAAATTAATGTGACTCGTGATGGAAATAAATGTTGTGATGTTGCATAAACTTACTGAAGTGATGCCACAGAAGGAATTAAAGCAACTCAGGGGCAGCGGTTACTCAATGTGTCGAGGCTCTGAGTTACTGATCGGAAGTTTGGTGGTTCGAGTCCCAGCTCTTAACCCTGTCTGCTCCAGGGGGCGCTGTATCATGGCCGACCCTGCGCTCTGACCGCAGTTACTCTGGGATTTGTGAAGAAGGAATTTCACTGTGCAGTAATGTAATGTATATGTGATAAATAACGGCTTAACTCGAGCTTTTCTTTTGTCTGGGCAGTGTACAGTATAATGTCCTATAGTGTCTTTATTCTTTTATGTCCTTTTAGGGGGTCTGTAGTTGTAAAACCATCAATGAAGCGAATGATCTAGATTTGATATTTGATCTTTATAAGGTCGTGGGGTGTCAAAAGAAACATTTCTTGATTTTTTTTCTTTTAAAGTAAAACATTACCAATATTGTTAATACTCACAACACACAAGTACAAACATTCGAGTGCTGTAGAGAAACTGAAACTGGCCCTTGAGTTACACTCACTATAAAACCTTGTACTGTAGTTTGTTTTCATATATTATATTACATGAAAGGATGATGTTACACGGCATTAATATAATCATATCACTGTGTGTGAAGCAAACATGGGGAAAACCTTTGACCTAGTTTTATTTCTTCTGTTCATTTGTACCTACAGGAGACATTTTTATTAAATCTTTATTAAAGCTAATGGAGTGAATATGTCAAAATTTATATTTGTAACTTTTTTCATTAGTTTTGTTGTTATATTTTGTAATGGATTGCTCTTTGACATGGGGGCGGGGCTTACATCACAGTTACATACGGGATGCGATGCTGGATGTGATACAAGCTGATATTGATTGAATTTGAGGTGCTTCATTTATTTGAGCATTTGAGATGTTGAACTGTTTTTTTTTAATGGTGGACCTTCATTCTGTAGAGTGCCATAAGAATATTTTAAGTCTAAGTAAGTTAAGAGGCTGCTGAAGGGTTTGATGAGCAGGATTAAGATGTAGAGATGTAGAGGCTGAAACGTCTCCGGGCTGCTGGTGAGTTTGTTTGTTCTCATTTCTGCATCTTTCTCTCATCACACAGGACACAGAATGCAAACTTCCAAAATCCTCGCTGTGAGAACACTCCTCTTATTGGGCGAGAGTCGCCTCCCCCTTCTGTAAGTGTCTAACACTGAATCACACACACACACACACACACACACACACACACACTTTTTTTTTTTTGGGTTCATTGATTTTTGCCCAGCGTGCAGGAAAGGACACAGTGCTGCGTTTCTGTGCCTGTGTGAGACAGAAAGCTGACGTTAGCGTGCACAGGGATCACACACACGGGAACCTTTCAGCGCTGCTTTGAGTTACTCTTCAGGTTAGAGGATGGAGATGACGCGGGAGTCGCAGCCTCAGCTCGATGTTACTGAGATTTACGCGAGACGGCGATCAGTGTAGGGAGTGTAGGGAGTCTGGCTTTGCCTAGCGGATAAAGCGTCTGGATTTTTCTCCTGCTTATTTTGGATTAAATGTCAGAGCCTGACTCGTGTATCTGCTCTACGCTTTGTTATTGTTGTTGTGCTTACTGCCCCAGACAGTCAGGGCCTCGGAGGGGTTCCACTTATCCTGTTACTGAACCAAAAGTAACTATATACGTCCCGTCCCGTCCGTCCGTCCTCCAGACTTCTGTCTCACAGTCATGACTGTTACAAATCCAAGCTCTAGTCAAAATGCTGAACTGAGTTGGCATCAAAGTTACAGTGTGTTCAGTACAAATATAACCTTTTACCTTCCAGTTACACATACAGTACCTGCAGTATTGCCATTACACACACACACACACACACACACACACACACACACCTGATACACAGCAGGTCTGCAGAAAAAAACATGCCACGTGGTGTGTTTTTGTTTTAGGAAATTTTAATGATTGAAATTGATTGGCATTTTTCATAATTGATTGCGTAGAATGCACAGGAAATCAATCGGTCATCGTCAATACTTACAGCGCATTTAAAATCCCTCAGAAGTGGGACGGCAGAACCAGAACTACAAAGAGGAGGGAGATCACTGACACTTCCATGTTCATGATTCATTAGCAACAAGCTAGTCAGCCACCTGTGATGTGTGATACAGAATCACCTCATCAAGATCTCGCAAGCCAACACGTCTGGAGCTGAAGTGATCTGGAGGAAGTTCTTGTCTAACGTCTTCTAACTTTGACTGTCTGACATTCCTGAGTAAGAATTCACTGGTTAACGTCTCGTGTTTTCAGATGATTGAGGTAATGTCACGTCGTAGTTCAACTGCTGTCATTAAGATCACAATAAACTGTCTGGCCAATTAAAAACAAACAAACAAACAAAAAGGCTAAGGTTTGGTTCCACGCTGTGGTGTGCAGTTGAAGTGTGTAAATGATTCCTGGTGCTCACTGAGCCGCTCTCACACTCCGAGTCCTGGAATATGGCGCGTGTCAGCAGGGACGGTTAAAACTCCATAGATGTGATAATCTGGTGATTCAGTACATTCAGGTCGTCAGCCGACTTCATTTTATCGCCACATTTTAATTTGTCACCTTGAAGAAATAACAGGATAAACATTTTTGTATTACGTTTAATTCTATTTGAGCAAAAACATCCATGATTAAACCCCTGTATGGACAGAAAACACGTAATACATTCTTTAGATTCTTTATTATTTAAAGTTTAATGTCTATAAACTACATGGCCAAAAGTATGTGGACACCAGCCGTACATGTGATTGTTGAACGTCTCCTTCCTGATGAGTTCGTGTTCAGGGAAGGCTCTACACTGGACTTTGATCACGTCAGTCAGATAGGACTCTAATGTTAGAGGAGGAGGCTCCAGTTCTTCTACACGCAGGATTGAGGTCAGGGCTGCGTGCACACTCCCGAGCTCTTCCTCTCCAGCCGAGGAGCGCTTGGTGTCGATCAGGTTCGCTCCCTTAACTCCAGTGAAGGACGACTGTAACGTTACATGCAGGACATAAAGACGTTCTTTACATCTGTGCCCTTGCAGCTTCTGTGTTCTGAAGACGAGAGCTACATGTGGTTATGATGATCAGCTGTCTGTATACTTGTGGCCATATAGTTCAGGTCAGTCACTGGTGTGTTTTGTAATCTTAACCCTCGTGTTGTAATCCTTCCCTCTGTTTGTGTCTCTGCAGTACACTTCCAGCATGAGGGCCAAGTACCTGGCCAACGCCCGGCCCGAACCCAACAACAGCACTGCAACACATTAGAGAGCTCCTAGAAATGCCCCTACTCTCTCTCTCTCTCTCTCTGTCTCTCACACACACACACACACACACTCACACTCACTCACAAATGTGCCCTTGTTCCCATGAAACAGACAAACAGACTCCACCAGACTTCAGACAACAAGGACATCGACACCGTCATCACTGAAGAGGCCCCTCGTGTTCACGGTTCAAAATAGTGTCGTGCTCCTGACAAGTGTGTGTGTGTGTGTGTGTGTGTGTGTGTGTGTGTGTGTGTGTGTGTGTGTGTGTGTGTGTGTGTGTGTGTGTGTGTGTGTGTGTGTACACTTTTACAGGTCTGTGTGTGTGTGTACATGTTTGTCTGTACATGCTGCCGATGCTTTCTTGTGGTGCTTTTGCCAAAAGAGCCTAAAGCCCCAGAAGTACAAAGCCAGGCGGGGAAACTGGCCTCGAACCACATTCCTGCATGATTTCTATAATGTGACCTCTCTCAGTGTGTGTGTGTGTGTGTGTGTGTGTGTGAGAAGTATTATTAGACTCTCTAGTCGTTCAGTACAAGAACAGTAACGTCTCCTCTGATTAGCCGGATCAGTACCACAATCTAAAGCCCACACCGGGAACCTTCATGTATCGCGTCCAAGAAGAAGAGCTTCTGCAACAGGAGTGAACGAATCCTAACCCGAACAAATCGGTTTAAACAGAGCGTGTTTGTCGATTCACTGATTCAGTGGTGCTAGTTAATCTAATGAGATCTGAAAAGATTTACTGCCATTATATATGAGGAAAAGAAACAGGTAGCAATAGTGAGGCTTTGGGGGGGAGGGGGGGTAGCTGTAGTTTAAAATTTTATTCTCAGCTCTCTTTTAGGTGGAGTAGTGTTAATTAAAGCCATGGGCAGCGTTCCAAAGCCCTGTGTAAGCTTGTCTTTCCCTTTTTTTAACCGCCATGCGTGTAAATAACCACTCGGAGGCGATGCCGGTGCGATCGAAACCAGATGAAACAGATGAGCTGCTCAGGTTCTCTTCTGCTCAGATCGTCACACACGGACACGAAATGGTGTAAGAGGGTTTGGGAACTCAATCTCGGTCACCTCTTTGGATATCGTAACTCGGTAGACGGCGGGCCAGGGAGCGCTGCCGATTTCAGCAAGATATCGCATTTCTCATCGCGTCTGTGGACTGTCTGGAACCACAGACGTCCTGTTCTGGATATATCTCACTTTTCCCTGCCACAGGACAACGGTTATCTATGACATACGTGTTGCATGCTCGCAGCTGTTTTTTCCTCCACAGGAGGATTTATTGTTGTGTACTTGAGAACTTCTCTGTACTGTACATGAACTATGAACTCGTGGACGTGTTAAACAAGCTGGGACCCACGGGCTCTCGGAAGAGGAGGAGCGTCTGACCCAGCCGGTCGGTCCGTCTGAAAGGTCCACGGCTGCTTCACTGAAAGTCCACACTGACATCATTCGATCCTGCTCGGCAAAGTTATAACCACTGAGTCACCGCAGACTCCAAGACCTCCTGCAGCACATCTGGTCCAAGGACTGCGTGATGTAGGGACACCGGCGTCTCTTCAGATGATCATCTTTCACCATCACACGTAAACACACACACGATATTGATGCATGATCCACCGTCCACACCGTCTCACCTCCTCACACTTGCTCACTGGTCTCCTGATTTCTCATGAAACATCTCTCTGCCGTTCTTCTATGGAACATCATGTACGGTGGCGCAACACCACCTCAACATTCCCAGCTCAGACTGGCGCTGAAAAAAACGCTCCATGGGCCAAACTGTTCATGTAGAGCCACTTTCCCGGGACCGAAGCATGCATGGTGCATAAGGACAAGTTCAGGACTGTTAAACTTGAAGCTCCTGCTGGACCAGAAGGAAGAAACTAATTGGTGAAAGACTGCTTTGGGAAAGAAACCTGGATTGTTTGTGTCTTTTAGCTCATAGCTGGACATCTCTAGCTTTCTGGAGTCACACATTTGCTCATTCACCTTTCTGAGGCATGATGACCCTTTTAATGTGGAGTGTGAAGTGTTCTCGTGTGCTACTGACGCTTCTTTTATTTCTTATTTTTTGGGTTTCTTGAATCATGCTGTTATTGCAATCAATAATGAGGCGAGGTTCCTCGACTGTGCCAACAACCAAACCATGACTTTGAATCTTTCTCATACCTTATAAATGTGTCACGTTTAAATGGGCCTTTTTGTACATTCACAGCTCAGCCTTAGCCTGAGCGCCCGAGCGAGCGAGCGAGCGAGTCACCTGTGAACATGAGCCTGACGTTTTAAGAATCGTCTTTTTTCTATGTGAATGACCATTTGTTAGTGATGCAATATATTTTATTCTTTTTACGTCATACTCTGTTAATTCCATAATGCTAGAACAGTGTGTTTATATACACGCATATATACTATATATAATTCAAATGAAAAATGAAGAAAAACGCAAGACACATTTGCAATATAGTGCAAAATGTCAGAGTTCATCTCATTTGATCTTCTTTTTTCTAGTCATTGTGGCATTTTTTTAATGATTAGTAAGCACAATTTGTTTTTTATGTGAATAACTGAGTTTGATATTTCATTCAATTGTTTTTGATTAAATTTCACTGTAGATTTCCTTTTTTCTTTTATTTTCTCTTTTAATTTTTGCCATTTACTAAAATATTGTACAAGTTAAACCTGTGGTTTTATTCAGCTTGAACTCCGTGTTTTCAGATTAAAATAACATGAACTGACAGCAAATTGTATCGCGTTGTTTCTGATTCACCAGGTGGAAAAGTCTTCACAGGATCCTTTAACGTCTGTTTGTGTTGTAAAAATTTAAACTTTGTTTTTATTAGATTGAAACTTGTGGTTAGAATAGTAGTGTTTACTTTTGGATGCACAGTGAAGTTTATGACGGAAGCAAACGTTTATCATCAAGTCTTTTAATTCTAAATGGTTATTAACATGGTTTCGTTTATCATGTGTACAGGTTCTCTGAAATTTTAAAAACCAGTGGGAAATACAGCACGGTGCAAAAGTCTTGAGCCCCCGCATTTCTTCATATGTTATTCCCACAGCCAGACCTTCTTATATTTTAATGTAGACTTGAGATATACTTCCTGAAGGGCTTGTTCACTGCAGTCCCTGTACCTGAGCAGTTTCAGACAAATGTTTGTTTGTTTTTTAAGGCACACAGTGATCTATGAATCACTCAAGCATAAAACACATCTAAGTGAAGTCCTGATCCAGTGTGAAACAGGTGCAGATGATGAGAGATGATCAGGAGGTGATTAGTTCACTGCTGATGCTGAATGCTGAGGGGTCGGAACAGACGAGAGGGGAAACGAGGTCGCTGCTGAGGCTGGTACAGAAACAAGCAGTTTATACATTTTTAGGCTCTTTGCAGCGTAAAATATGTTCAATTTATTTAATTTAATCAACATCATGTAATGAAGTAATTAGAGGTGACTAAGGACCTCCACAGAACTGTGTCGAGCACAATGAAGACAAAAAATACTGAGACTGAGAAAATGCAGCTCCTTATCAGATTGTGACTTTTGGACACACTGTAGGGGAACAGAGCAGCTGGACAAAATATCAGCATCTGGACTTTGCTGCTGCAAATTAATTTAAGTTGATTTCTAACTAGGCATGAATCATGTTCGATAGTTATCATCTTTAATTTGTTTTCTTCCAAATGAACATAACTAACACAGTTCCACAGAACGAAGTAAAAACATGCCAACTGTTCTGACTTTACAGAACAGTTACTAATTACTGTCTCAAACGTGTACGTCACCAGACTTAAACCCGTGTCCTGCACATTGTAGCGTTTTCTCCATCACACCAATGTTTTCAATGACAACAGCAAGAAACCACTTAGTGTGAAGTCTACAAAGTCTAGACTATTAAAACGGTGGTTTAGTCTGAGGAGACAATATTTAATTAAATTCTTTCATCAGGACAGATTTGTGTTTGGGAACGTCAGTGAGTGTTGAGTAGACGCAGGAGACTTGGGGCACAAGGTGGTTACACCCTGGACCGAGGCCAATCCATCCCAGAGCGGTATAAATGCTCTTTTATGGAAAAACTAAATTGGACAGGATTTGAGGAATACTCTTTTTTATTATTTGATTAAAACTTTTGTATAAATCTATTTACAGCATGTGTTATTTTATCCTCTTGTGTATATTAATTCTGCCTTAAAATAAATGTGCAGAAAAGAGCTCAAGACACAAGCGCGACAAATAAATCCTTTTTTTTACTACATCGCTTCACTTGAGGCAATAATTTGTCCCTGTTGATTTCTGGTTAACTAAATCTTCAGTTGTTTGGATTTCTCTTCAAAACCGTCATTTTCTGAGTCCTGGACATATTGACCTGATTCCTGTGAAACTGGTGTGAATAATCTTATGTGTGAAACAATCAGATCCATATACTGCACTCTATGTTCTGAAGTTGGTAGACACACATTCGGGACGTATTCTGAGGACACGCCACAAGTTTTATTTCATTTGACCTCTAAAAGTAATAAACACTTTCACATCCATTCCTGTCTGGCAGAGCAAGTTTGGTGCTTTATTTTAGCAGCATATTGCACCACTGGCCAAACTTTCACTTGGACCAATCAACAAATGTAGCGTCAACAGACAATCAAAACATAGAAGCTTATAATTACCGTTAGGAATAACGAGTATAATGAAACTGTGTGTACACCTGCACAGCATCATCAGGGCCAAGTGTCAAGGCGAAAGTTTGGCTCAACAATTTAAACACTAAATTTAAACTTCCACTTTCCTATAAATTGCAAAAAGCGTACACATCTCGATAGTGGGATTTTTTACCATTTAAATGGCATAATGTTCAAGTTTCTGGAAAAAACAACACCACCTCTTTCAACTGTGGACGAGATCTACAACCACGGCGGACTAAATGTTATCAGATGTTCATATCCCAAACTTTTTTGTCTGATCAAGATATAAAAAGCAATAATAAGTATTTTCACAAATTGTGATAGTGTTCATGGAAAGAAGATTGTGAGGACCTTCCCAGGATGTGGTAAACCTACAGTATTCCACTAGGGGGTGCTACAATGTGAAAAAAAATGTGACAACCAACAATGTTTACTTTTTTTACCTTTATTTTGTGTATTAAATATTGTTAATCTCTGTTACATTTGTTTAAATCTTCCAAATATATTTTTATTGTATTTTATTTACAGTGTGTTTCAGTTTCCCTGTAGATTTCCTAAAGTAAATAAAACAGACATGTGTGTTATGGTTCTGTGCTGACGATAAAAGAAACGCACAAAATTGTCTGAAAGTGATTATAAGTGCAGCGTGGCCATGTTTGTCTTCCTGCTTCCTTGGAAATCTTCTCTTTCCTGAATCTGCCAGACAAAATGGCCGACCGCAGCATAATTACTGGAAAAGCAACATAGAGGGCAGTGTGGTTACATGGAAACTTGACAGAACGCATTCTTCATTAATGGTGTTTAGGTTTTTTCCTCAAATGTTTATTGAATGCACTTACTTTAATGATTTAATGGGAAGAGTCTCTGAAATCTTGGCAGTGTAATGCTGCATCAGCGAAGTTCCCCAGGCTGATCACGGCGCTTTTACACCACTGTCCATCCCTGCCAGGCTCACTGACAGAATTCTGGCCCAGGCATTAATGAAGGAGCAATTTTTTTTATAACGACCACCGTGGGCCAACACAATGGCAGACGGCCCAGCGCTGGCTCAACATCAGTTCTCTACCTTAGCTCCAGTATTAGATCTTTATCTTCATCTTGATGCCAGATAAGAAAGTCTGCCCAGTTTTGTGAAGTTCATGTATAAATCCAGTCTTTGCCCATGACACATCACTACTAGCCGGATGTTTGGTTAAGCAGTTCTGGTCAACACTGTCATGATGCTGGACTTTTTGCTGACCGACATGAACTTAGTGATTTAACAGCAAAGCCATTTTTACCTCATTTGTGCAGTTCTGGTTTTATTGCTGGTTCTTGCTGGAGTACACATGTTCATACAAACAGCCAAAAGTATTGAGACAAGAGTGAAATTCAAGTTTTTAACAACTATTTTTAAAATAATGACAGTCAAGATAATCAGAATGTTTTGTTATTTTATGCAATGAAACTGTTCTACATCAATCAATCTGAAGTCCTTTATTCTTTAAAACCCGCTGGATGCGTCTGGTCAGAGAGTCAGACAGACGTCTGCGGTACTCTGGTGTCACACGCCTGCTTGATCGCTTCCTGAAGATCATGTACAGTAGACGCTTTCTTGACTGCTCCTGTCTTCTTCACCATCGTCCAACAGGTTTCTATTGGGTTTGAGTTTGGAGATGATGCGGTTAATGAGCACGATTCTTCAGCCAGGACTAATTAAGGATCTGTTTGGTGATCAGTGAGAACTGTAATACATGGCACTTATTAATACCTTCTTAATATTTGTGGCCGGTACTGTGTGTATTCTCAGCACAAGATCCAAACACCAAGCTGGTCTGGTGACGTGGTAACAACAATAACAACAATAACAACAATAACAACTCATGATGAAGAGAAGTGAACATCCTTCCTGTGTTCAGGGAACGTGGTTGAGTGGATGATTTATATGTTATATGTTTAACTGACGTATCGCGACCCCTGGGATGTCAGAGGTGTTTTTATTCACACATCATGTGACCTGATGGAGGGAATCGCATGGGTTTGACCCAGACAATGTGCTTTTCAGTAACAGCAGAAGAGAGCTTGAAATATATTGAGCACATCAAGTCAAGTTTATCTAAATGCACCGTTGCGGGCTTTCAGGTGCGCTTATAAATAATCATGAGTGTCTCAAGAATATTAAATAAATAAAAGAAGATATTTTTCATGCTGTGATACTTTACAGCGATATTTTCACTCTGTCTTTTATGTAAAGCCTGTTGTAGATGATTAGGAGAATTGGCAGTGACTCCTCTTTCTACGTCATGTTGAGAAGCTTTAAGGACACGATCAGCCAGGTCAGTACAGGCGGAGGTTTCTGGAACCGACTCGGAGATGTTTTCTCTACTATAACCTCCTCCTCCGCTAAACCCTTTAAATTAAAGCTGAAAGTCGACACTTCAGTCACATATTGATGGCATCATTTCATTATAGTAGTGTACAGAAATCAAATATTATGCACGCTGTATCTCCAGTTGATTCGTAGTTCATACCCTGTGTGTGTTTGTGCTCTTTATTACTCCTCAAACACTCGAATTCCCTTTGGGATGAATAAAGTCTTTTATCTTATCTTACCTCAGAGCTAATCGTGTCGCTGTCAACTGATAAATAATAAATTTAAGCTCCTCCTATCTAATGTCATGATCGTTCATGAGGGTTACAGAGTTTCAGAAATCAACCTTCTCCACAGCGTCACTCCTCAGAAATACCCTTAGTTGTAAAATTCAGTTTTCGAGCCACAAACTAACTTTGACCCATAAGAGCTCAGAAACATTTCTCCCTTAAGCGACTTTATACAGAGATATAACACAGACTGAAAGACCGCATGGAGACATTTTGAACGACGCCACATGGCATTTCCCCTGATGATTTAAGACGTATGTGACATACGGAACAGCAATATTCACTTACTTTGTTTTATATCAATTTCTTCACGAAATGCAATGAGAACAGGTTACATATAAACTGAGATGTTATTTAATCATTAGAGTCATTAAATAGGATGAAACGTACTTTCAGTGTTATTTCAGTAAAAAGAGGGAGTTCTGTCATGTGTGTTACCCGGGGTGGAAATTATGATGTCATGGGTGCACAAATTTACAGACTGTCACTTGACTGCACCAGGACGTTTATTAGATGCAACTTATACCAGCGTTATAGATGATTTTAAATTAATTTAAATTCAGATGTGGTAGAGACGCATAAATTGCAGCTCACAAAAATCTGTGCAGATTCTCCCATCCACTAGGGGTCAGTATTCATCTCTGATACACTGAGTTGCATTTTAATAAAACAAACACTGCTAATACCATTGTGGTAAACATTATTTCCACACAGATCACCATCATAAGCCCTGAGGCCCGGGGGGGGTGATGACATCATTCAGATTATTCCAGAGGGGCGACACAGAGGGCGAGTCTGAGGTTTGTGACGAGACTAAATAAGGTGAAGGTCTGATTATGGAGCCTAAACAAAATGCAGAGACTCTGTTGTATGAAAGCAAACCTATTTCATGTTGTTGCATGATGGACCAAACACAGGAATACACCACACACACACACACACACACACTTAGGCATCTAACTTTGTATGTTTAGATGCTGTCCTCCCCACTCTCATTGTTCACTCAGGTTTGTTGACGGTGAGGTGATTGGTTGCTTTMCATYTCAGGGAGCCCTCRTGTYTGTGTTWCCTTCTGGTTCTCCCTTTTAGTTATGCTGTTATAGTTAGTCCTGCCGGAGTCCCTGCTTGCACTCTGCACTAATATACATTCACCTTACTCATGTTGACTGTGACCAGACCTAAC